>MU005994.1:8080-167069 GCA_010093745.1 Piedraia hortae CBS 480.64
AAGAGGGAGGGATGGTATTACCTTCATCATTGTCGCGACGGCGACTATTTGCTCCCCTTTGCAGTAATACGCAATCCAGCTTTGTTTCCCCTCTGAGACGTTCGTTGTGCCGTGGATGATGATATCGTCGTACCCGACAGATCCGGCTGTTGTGCCGCAATACCGAACCTGAGAACCCATTGCGGACCAGAAGACGGGAATGAACCTCTTGGGCGGTTCATCGGGTTTGAGAATATCTTGAGCCACAGCCCGTCCCGCATTCTGTGCCACATCCCAATGTTCGATTCTGATGGGTTTACCATCCCCGCCGGGTCCGTAATAAGGATAAGAAGCGATATCACCAACGGCATAAGCGTCCTTGACGCCTTTGATAGCGAAACGGTCGTCTACACTGACTGATCCGTCTTTTTCGATGGTGATGCTGGAGTTGTGGTTGAGATACTCCGTAGCGGGATGGACTCCGACTCCTTCAATGACCACATCCGCTGGAAGTTCCGTCCCGTCTGCAAGCTTCACTGCACTGATCATCTTCCCATCTAAAGAGGGAATCCCCTTTTCAACGCTCGCGCCAAGGTAGAATTCAACCCCATTCTTCTCGAGGAGTTTCCTGAAGATCGATCCGACCTCCGCCCCCATGACTCTTTCCATTGGCTCCTTCTCCATCCCCACAATGGTAACATGATGTTTCTTCGAAGCGAGACAATTTCCTACTTCCATGCCGATGAAACTACTCCCTATAACCACGATCTTCTTGCCACCCTCCTCCCCCGCGGCAGCAACGATCTTCTTACTATCCTCCAACGTCCGAATCTGGAATGTATTCCCCAGTTCACCCCCCAACCCGCTTAGGGGCAACCAATTCGGTGTCCCGCCGGAGGAGAGGATCAATTTCTCATACCCCATCTCCTTACCACTCTTCATCATAACCTTTTTGTTTTCGAAATCAACTCCCGTGACCTCATCCGTGACCAGCTCGATCGCAGCATCCCTATAAAAATCCACCCCTCGCCAAGCGAGTTTCTCAAGATCCGTAGCCAGCGCCTTGGAGAGTTTCGTCCGATCAATCGGCCTGAACCCCTCCTTCGCCACGTTCACTATCTTTCCCCCGTAACCCCCCGCGCGAAGCGCCTCCATCGCACCAACTGCGCCCGCACCCCTCCCAACTATAACCACCCCCGGGGTGGCTGCCTCCACCCGCACTTTCGGCTTAAGACACCGCCTCCCACTCTTAAGATCCGCCTCATCAGCGATGACATACACCCCGTCAGGTTCTTCTATGACATCGAAGCGGTGGAGTGAGTCAAGAGCGGGTGCATCCTCGACATCGCCGGTCGCGAGGGAGAAGCATGCGCCGTGCCATGGACATGTTATGCGGCCCGGGGAGAGGACCCCCTTGGAGAGGGGCGCGCCGTAGTGCGTGCATTTGGGACTGAGGGCGAAGGCGTTGGGGGGTTGGGAGATGAGGAGGATTTTGGAATCAGGGAGGGAGGGGAGGGATACTTCGTGGGGAACGTTGGGTTTCAAAGAGGAGAGGGAGGGGAGGGGAAGTTTGAACTTGGTGGACATTGTGCGGGTGAAGATGGTGGGAAGGCGGAGAGGGGGCATTTAGATGGGTGGAGGGGTAGCTGTGGGTATGATGTAGTTTGGTAGCCGGATCTGATAGGCATGGGATCTGATAAGGCTTGGGACCTGATAAGGCTATGCCATACGTTATGCGGAAGGTCGGGATCGGGGAGTCTGTTGTAGGAGATGCAGGTTGATATCACTGCTTTGCTGTGGGTTTGATGTAGTGTCGAGCTATGTTATGTGTGAAGCTACATGATGTGTCATGCTAAGTTAGTTGTCATCCAAGGTTGGTGGTAGTGGGGGAAATGACACGCTGCATGGCTTTACAGGAAACTACAGCGATTACAGTAAAGCTAAATGGCAGCTAGATAGCAGCAGTATCCCACTGGCCGCTCCAGTGGTGTTGACCAACTCGGACGTACTGCAAACCCTAAGTTATCACATGCCACGGGCCATACCGAGGACTCGTCCGTGAAGCAGCTTCACAGTTGTCAATGGCATGGCCGTCCTATCGACGCCCCAGTCGGACCGGCTGTCGCAGCTGATTGACGTCTTCTACGACCGTCTCTTGGTGTTGTGGAAACACATCGAAACAGGCCAAAAGCGTTGGTCCCGCCGATCCACCCGTCTAGCCGCTACCGTCGCATTAATCCTCACCGTCCTAAGCAGCAGCTATGGCGGCTATCGCATGTGGAACCACCAGAAAAGAACCCAAGCACTAGGCCGCAAACTCATCCGCCGCAACAGTGGCCTGCGCCGCAAAGATGGCTCGAGGACGATATTCGTCCCAGACCGTAATGCCACAACGGCAGTTACCATCCGTCCGACGAAGCAGAGTACGTTTGAGGCACATAGGCGTCTTTTCCTCGCCCCGCCAAGGTCAACGGGACTGGAATCGGGTGTGCCGCCGACAAATGTCCGTCCTGGACTGAATCTGGCGTTTTTGCATCAGTTTGGTGCGCTGGTTAATATCATGGTTCCTAGGTTGAGATGTAAGGAGACGGGGTTGCTCACCACACACGGGTTTTTCCTTCTGCTAAGGACATATCTCTCGTTGGTGGTTGCTAGACTCGATGGAGAGATTGTGCAGAGTCTGGTTGGGGGTCAAGGGAGACAGTTTCTGGTTGGGATATCGAAGTGGCTCGCTGTCGGGGCATTGGCAAGCTACACGAACAGCATGATTAAATTCCTGCAGGCGAAAATCAGTCTTGCGTTTAGAACGAGACTGACGAGGTACATCCATGACATCTACCTTGGCAACGAGTTGGCTTATTATAAACTACATAATCTGGATGGAGGAGCTGGTCAGGGAGCGGATCAGTACATTACCCAGGACTTGACTCTGTTCTGTGACAGTGCTGCTGCACTGTACTCCTCTCTTGGGAAGCCACTCGTTGATCTTGTTACATTCAACTTCCAACTATACCGCTCCTTGGGTCCAATCGCCTTAACAGGTCTGCTTACAAACTACTTCGCGACGGCAACACTGCTCCGAAAGGTCAGCCCGCCATTCGGCAACATGCGGGCAGTCGAAGGACGGAAAGAGGGAGAATTCCGTGCTCTCCACTCCCGTCTAATCGCCAACGCAGAGGAAGTAGCCTTCTACAACGGCGGGCCAACGGAACACGTCCTCCTCGACCAAGGCTTCAAAGAACTGAGCAAGTGGATGGAAGGGATCTACCGCATCAAAATCGGCTACAACATCCTCGAAGACTTTGTGCTGAAATACTCCTGGTCCGCATTCGGCTATCTCGTAACCTCCCTCCCCGTCTTCCTGCCCGCCCTAGGCGGCATGACTCCCAAACCATCCCGCGAAACATCCCCCACCGACGACAGCAGCGGGCGAATGAAGCAATTCATAACCAACAAGCGGCTAATGCTCTCCCTCGCCGACGCGGGGGGTAGAATCATGTATTCCATCAAAGACCTCTCCGAGCTCGCAGGCTACACTTCGCAAATCTACACGTTGATCTCAACCCTCCACCGTGTGCACTCAAACGCCTACGCACCCCCGCGAAGCAGCCCTCCATCCCTCTACTCCCTCGCCGACGTACAGGGGACGATCCACAAATCCTTCCCCGGCGTGCGGCTGGAGAGCGTCCCCATCGTCGCGCCCAGCCTATATCCCGACGGAGGGGAGGAGCTAATCCGTAACCTAACCTTCACCATCCACGCAGGCGAGCATATGTTAATAACAGGCCCAAATGGGGCTGGGAAGAGCTCTCTGTCCCGAATCCTGGCTGGCCTGTGGCCGGTTTATAGGGGACTGGTTTCGAGACCGAGGGAGGGGGAGGTCATGTTCCTCCCTCAAAGACCGTATCTTTCACCGGGCACGCTGCGCGATCAGGTCATTTATCCCCATACGGAGATGGAGATGAGGATGATGGAGAGGACGGAGGGGGAGCTGGAGAGGGTTTTGGAGGATGCGAAACTGGGATATCTCGTGCAGAGGGAGGGGGGATGGGATACTAGGAAGATGTGGAAGGATGTGTTATCGGGGGGCGAGAAGCAGAGGATGGCGATTGCGAGGGTGCTTTATCATCAACCCCAATTTGTAGTGATTGATGAGGGGACGTCGGCCGTGAGTGCGGATGTGGAGGGGCTGTTGTATGAGGCTGTGAAAGCTAGGGGGATAAGTGAGTACTGACTGCATGCATGGGGGGGGAGGGCTGAGGCTGATGGTTTTTTTTTTTTCTAGCGCTCCTTACGATTTCGACCCGCGCGTCGCTGAAACGGTACCATCTTTATTCGCTTACGCTTGGGTTAGGGAGTGAGGCGCAGGAGTATCAGTTCATGCAGATCGGGACGAAGAGGGAGGTGGAGAGTACGGAAAGGGAAATTGCGGAGTTGAAGGAGAGGCTGGGGAAGGTAGATCAGTGGAAGGCTAGGAAGGAGGAGATTGAACGCGAGTTGGGAAGGGTCATGTAGATGTATGTCAAGCGAATCGGTCGTTTCGTGAGGTTTTCGCTTTTAGGTCCAGCAGGGTTTCGTTATATCTCCCCTCCCTCTTCGCGCGTTTGAGCGTGCGTATCTCCTCTTCCGTGAGAGCCCGCCCGGCATCGTTCTCCAATGAGAGCTTCGAAATGGGTGCTTTTCCCTCTTGGGGTTTGGATGTGGTTTGTTTGGTGGGGAGGAAACGCGTTTGCATTTTTATTTTCAGAACCGTGAGGGGAGTGTTGTTGATGATTGGGGTCCCAAGCGGGTTGTTGAGAGAGAAGGAATTCCCTCTTGGGGTGTGGGAGGGACTAATGTCCTTGGAGGGGCACCCTTTCAGGAAGGATTCTCCCTTCGCTGAAGGGTCCTCTGAGGTGATTTTCCCGGTGGAGGACCTCTCCTCCCTACTCCCTCCCCCCTCCCTACCGTCTTCCCTCTCCTTAACGCTTCCTTCCACATTGAAAATCTCTCTCATCGAAACCGCCTCCCCCTCCGCCCTCAAGCCCCCAGGCGTAAGAGAAAGATACTTCCCCAAATGCGACTTAAAACTGAATCCACCTCCGGGGAGGCGTGTTGAGATCCATATTTGGGTTGTGGACCAGGGTTCTGTTTCCATTGATGGTAAGGGGGAGAGGTACGTTTCTCCTAGGAGGTCGCTGTTTAGAGTGAATAGAGTCTGGGCGGTGAATGGGCTGGTTGATGTAGGATTCGCAGATGAGGATTCTTCGGGTAGGGAGGGTGCCGTTTGAGGGTCATGAGTGGGGGGTTCGCTACGCTCGCTGTGCCCATTGCGCTTCATTGCCTCGCTGGGTTTCCCATGCTCACCGCCGCTGACTTCGTTTCGCTCGTCCCGACTCTCATTATCAACGCAAAAAACAAGCATAACAGGCCCTCTGATTTGTTCGACATTCGTTACGGTAATCCAGCCCTCTTCTTCTTCCGGGACGGCATCCTCCGGAGGCGGCGGGATATCGTGCACGCGTTTACGCTTCTTGGCTGGCTTAGGGGCGGAGTTTTTGAAGGTAAGTGGTTTTACCATTTTGATTGCTGAGTGCTATGTAGTTGGGAGAGGGAAGAAATTGAATGGACCGTGCGCTGTCTACATTTCCAGTGCCTATATCACGTTGCACATTCGCTCATCTTCACCGGTAGTGATTGATACAAAGGAGGGATAACCTAGGGTACAAGGACGTCTAGACTAAAATTTGAACACCTGTTCCTGCGTGTATCCCAACTCCTTCAGATACCCGCTAAGCTCGCCCTGGTCAGCAGGCGACTTCTTCATCCCGGAAATAGCCTTGTACATGCCGGGGGGCCCGCAAACAAAAATCTTAACATTACCCTGTTTCGGATCGGGAAGGACCGTCTTCAGGACATCCTTATCAACCCGTCCCTTGCCCATTTTCCACCCCTCGGGAGGCTGCTCCAAGAGATAAAAAGCGCGGAATCGCTGGGGAAAATCCTGCTCCAGTTTCTCCCATTCGCGCTTCAGCAGGACATCGTTCTCCGAGACGTTGGCAAAGACGAGGGTTACTTTAGTCTTGTCTTCGGGGTTCTTGAAAATGGCCCGCGCGAGCTGGTACATGGGTGTGATTCCCGTTCCGCCCGCGACGAGAGCAATGTGATCGTGCTTGTTGGGCGTCCAGGGATACTTGGGCAAAGGACCTTTGAATTCCATCTGCTGGCCGGGTTCCATGTTGTGAAAATGCTCAGACATGGGGCCATTGGGGTAACGTTTGATGATAAAGTCCATGTGGCCGGGTGAGTCCTCGTCGCTGACTGGCGTGTAGGGTCTCAGGACGGGTTTCTCCATCTCAGGACCCTTGTACTTGGTCAGGATGGCGCTCGTCACTGGGAGTCCAGAAACCGAGTCCTCCGTCGGCAGCTTGAAGCTGAATTTCTTCGTGTTATGGTTGATTTCCTCCACGTCCTTGAGGACGAGGCTGACGAAGCCCTGGTCGCCGCCGGTGAATGTCTTGGGGCCAGTGCCGGCTACAGTTGTGGCCGGGGTCGAGGTCTTTGCCGCGATCTTGTCGCCGCCGCCGCCGTACATGGCATACGTCCCAGCGCCGAGAATAGCCAGTCCGGCGCCGGCCCAGAGCATGTTGTTGCTGCGTCCCTGCGGTTCAGTGGCATATCTGCGCACCTGCTGTGATGTGTTAGCTATCGATTCGGGATTTGTAGTCCAACTTACGCCTGTCAGCTGCCGCGCCGGCCGAATCGCTTTACCCGCAAACATGTTTGTCTGTCAACTGTTCCAGCCTGACGGAAAGTCCGCAATGACGTGAAAGTGCTAGTCCGGAAATGGTTAGCCTGGGAGGAGCTTGGCGTTGGTACATCTTTGGAGCGTTGAGGTACGACTTTCAACGTTTAGAAGCTGAAAAACGGGAGATCAACAAATGGTACAATGTCAGGAGAAATATCCATGTGAAGACATATCAAAGTACGACTTTCCAAGCAAAACTTGATTAAAGTACGATTTTTCATGGTGAAATACACAATTTCTTAGAGGAAGCCATGTCAAAGTACAACTTTCGAACAATTACGGGGCCAAAGTACAACTTTCAAAAGATTACGAACTCAAAGTACGATTTTTAAAAACGGAATTCAACTTTCAATGGTCCTACGGAGGATGGAAAACGACTTGTTTTTCTTTTTTTTTCATTTTACGTCTATCAGGTCATAGCTCCTAAAGGGCGTTAGACGGCGCGGGGCCGACTCTTTCCCTCTACATCGTTCTTAAACCCGAATCTTTCACAACATTACATTTGTCTCCAGCTAAGTTACATGTTAGAGGACTGAATACACCCTTTTTAACCCGAATCTTCCACTCCATTACACATAATTGAGCTGAATTATAGCACGTCAGCATATGGTACGCATTCAGCTAGGCGGCACACATTTTCGCTCGACAGTCTCCATGCTCAACGGACATCAAACCATAAACACCTCTCCAAACCCACCCTCAGCAATCCTTCTAGACTCAACAATAAAGCACATCCACCCCCCCCCTCCCATCCCCCACTCCCCTTGGCCGCATACCCGGTCACATTCCCCTGACTCTCCTGATAAAAAACCCACCTCACCTTCTCCCCGTTCGTCGTTACAACCTCCGCACCATCCAACCTCGTGCCCTCCCTCGCCTTCTTCCCCACAAGCACCGGCTCCCCCACGGCCATCGTCCCATTACATTTATCTGCCTGCTCAATCTCCCTAACCGTAACCATATCATCCTCATTCTGCGCAAAAAAATCCTTCCCATCATTCCCCACCCAAGTCTCATTTTCTCCCAACTTCAAACTATACGTACACAAACCCCACCACTCCGCGTCGAAGCTCATATCCTTTGACCAAAATTCCACGGCTTGGTCCTGTTTATAAACCATAAATTGCGCGCGCGAGGTTGAGGGATGTGTATAGCATCCCACCCCCGCTTCGGCGTTTTCGCCGGGCCAGTCGGTCTGGTAGACCCACACGCCGGCTTTGTACATGTATGAGGTTAGGGTCGTGGTGTTTGTGGCGTAGAAGAGGAGAATGCCGTCGGTGTTGGGGGTTGGGTTTGATGTGTTGGTGGAGTAATAGAAGTGACAGGCTAGCATGGCGGCTTTTTTGGCGGCGCTGCCATCTGGGGGCTTGTCAGGGTTGATGTGTGTGTTGGAGACGATGGTGTTGTCTTTTAGGTTCAGATGCGTGGCGTAGGAGTTTGTGTCGAAGTCTATTAAAGGTTACGGGGTAAAGTGTGTGGGTTTTGAGGGCTTACAGAAGAGGTTCCAGCTTGTGATGTTGTCGTGCGTGATGGACATTGCTCGGAGGGGTGTGCCGAGCTTGGCGGGCAGGTTGAGGGTAATTTCTGAATCTTGCCATGAGCCGTTGGAGAGAAGTTGGTGTCTACGAAGAGAGCCTTGAGGGTCTTGGTAGAATAGGTTCGCGATGCCTTTTGCTTCTGTTGGGGTGGACTTTTGAAGAGAGGAAGCAAATGCTATGCCTGACCCGCTGAGGACGCCTGGGACGTAGGGCGATTTGGGGTTCGGTTTGCAATCAAGTGATCCTGTGACTCGATCTGCTGTTGTGGGAGTACTGGATGCTGATGTTGATGATGTTGTCTGGGCAGGTAGCACTGCCGTCGGTTTATGAGGTTTGTTTCTGTACGCAACTCCGACACCCAAGCCGACGCTGAGTCCAATCAACGATAAAGAGTAACATGACGATCAGTAGTGTTAGACATGTCTTTGAGACACCGCAGCTTCTATCTGTGTGTTTTCTTGGTCGTGTCAATTTTGACTCGGAGTCATAAAGGGTGGTGCTATCCTCCCGTGGAGAAAACTCGCGAACAGAAACTGATGCTTTCTTCACTGGAATCAGCCCAGGGGTGCTGTCTCCTTCGATGTACAGCCAGCCATATATCGAGTTCTCTCGGTGAATGCAGTGTTGAGGAGCGGAATTTCTTCAATTGTTAGCCAATAATACGACATCTGATTTGCATCAGACCTACTGGTGCTCGATGCATTGATTGAGAGGGGTCATTTTGGAGTGTTTTTGGAAGTTGACAGACGGCTCTCAAGTCCATATTCCTTATCCCCTCATATACTTCAGCCTCATCCTGGGACCTTCTGGCCGAGAAGTTGAGTGTAGATGGAGTAAGATTAAGGCTGAGACTGGTTTGCTTTGGTGTAGACTGGTCTCAACTGGTCGACCTGAACAATCGACGTACGCCACCCGGCAGCCTTGCTGGAGTGTTCCATTGGACCAATGAGGAAATCCGTCTTGTGGCTATCAATTGCCGAAGCAGGCACATGCGACCATATACTAAATCAGTGCAGTCATTTAATTGGGTGGCTCAGCATCGCTGTTGTAGACATCATCTAATGGCCGCATCGATATGCAACTCGGATGTACTCTCCGAGTAGAGGATCATTGAACAAACTATATCCTCGACAATGCTACAGTCCCGTCCTTGATTGATGGCAGTACAAGGGTCACCCAAATATACAAGTCCCTACCTAAGCTGACGTGTACACCTTGACCCACAGTCTGTGGGTCTAAGATGCATGAGTTGTAGCCCACAGATTATACAGTCCAACTTGAATCCTTCATTTAGAAAAATGTCCTTACCCGAGCCCTTCCTGTTCTCCTCATCTCAACACTCCTCCCTAATCTCGCAAATCGTATCTATCCATTCAGAATGCATCATCCACGACCTCCAAGCCGTGACCTTTCTCCCCGACAAAAACGGCAACATTGACGCCGGAAAGATGGAAAACTACTGGCATGGACTCGGTCGGGAAGTGGCCCAGGGCACGCGGCTGGTCATTGTTCAATGCACAGATGAGAAAAACGACGAGGTTATGGGGATAGTGAGCCTGAACATGCCCGTCATGGAATGCGGCCCTTTTCGAGGCTATGTAGAGAAGTTGCTCGTGGCGGTAAAGCATAGGCAAAAGGGAGTTGGGAGACGATTGATGGAGAGACTGGAAGTTGAAGCAAAGGAGAGGGGAAAGTGGTTGCTGGTTTGTGTAGCAGGGCTGTAGGGAGAGAATTGTGCTGACCTTTGAGACAGATTCTAGACACAGTTGTCGGCCCAGCTGCTGAGAAGGTGTATAGAAGGCTGGAATATATTGAGTGGGGTCTGTTGCCGAATTTTAGCATCAATCCGAGGGATGGGACACTGATGGATGAGAGGTGGTTTTATAAGGATCTGCGAAATGATAAGTAGTAGATTGGGACTGCAGTCACGCCATGATCCCCGGCTGGGTATCGCATGAACAATTTATCAGCACTGGGAAACACCCCACCATGAAAGAGAGTCTCATCAATAGAAAAAGAGCCCTTCTAATCGCATTTGGTTGAGCCCCGGAGACACCCGCTAAGACAACCCCTGGCCCGACCTCGCGTTGCACCGCTACCCCCTCTTCCTCGTCCCCGGCCACGGCCACTGCCCCGCGCCCTCGTGCTTCCATATCGCCGGTCAATGTGACCACCAGTAACCCCTCTCGAGGATGGAGTCAGGTCTGGCTGGGGCTACTCTTGATCCCGTGGTGGCGGCGTCCCGGGTGACCTGGGCTAGCAGCTCCGCGCCTTCCTCGTCTAGCGAGAATTCTCGTCTCGTCGACGTACCAGCTGAGTGCTCAGTCGGCATGGGAGCAACACCCCGAGGCCCCCGTCTCCATCCCGGCAGTGCATGTGGATCATTTTTGGCACGTCTTTCTCTAGCGACCTCAGACTGCGGCTATCATTTCACTGTGTTAGCTGCTGGCCTAGCGAGACCAAGTCGACTTGCCATCATGTCAGCATCCAGATGCCAGTGGCGGTCTATGGAGTCCATGGACAAGGCGGCTTCTTGATTGTTCCGCGCAGATTCCTCCAGGATTCCCATGATCTCGTGGCGGCCTGGTAAATCCCATTGCGTGCGGAAACGGTTCGTGCACTGGATCCTTCTGCTTTCTCCTTGGGCCTGTATTGCTTGGAGCTCTTGCAGAGCCAGCTTGAACTGGTCATACACCGGTTTCATTGGACGTCATACCATCGCTCGTGAGATTGGCTTGAGAAACGGGATGTTTTCGATGGCGCCATAGGCCCGGCGGTATTCATGTCCACACTTTTGGCGGAATTTCGTTTCGCCAACCTTCACTACCCTGACCACAGCTTCATGAAGCTTAAGCAGATCTCCGAGACGGTTGACAATGTACCTCTTCTGAGGTGTGCATACTCTCCATACGGCCAGTAATATATACCGGAGTTGCGGTATGTCAATGTTGCAAACCGCGCCAAGTGGTTCCTCCATGGGATGTATTGGTTCGCCAGCGATCTCAGCATGCCTATCGATTGCCAGGCTGAGTGAACGGATGTCGATATTTGTGGTTTTGCTTACCATCTTGTTCTGGGAATGTCGACTTCATCAGTTCCCATTTCGCCCAAAATTCAACCTCGCTAAGCCAAATGTGGTTAGAAGGACTCTAATTCTATTAATATGGGTCTTTTTTTATCTTGGTGGGGCGGAAAGCTGTTCCTCTGAGAATGTTGATGCCACGCTAAACCAAACAGACTAGTTCTGGTCGGAACCTCGACAACGACGAGTGCTGGCAGAGCGTGTAGCCCATATTTCACGAGGCATCCCAAACATGGAGATCATCACCATGTCCGCCCATTCGTCTGCTCGAAGGATTTCAAGCGAGAAATGGACCATGGGGTTTGTCTTTGACGTGCATCAAAGCCCTTGAACCAACCACGTGGAAGCAAGTCGGTCAAAACGATAAAACTGTGGAAGAGCACAGACCTCAAGTTCATCGGCACAAGTGTGCCGATGATCTGGTCATTCAAATCGTAGTTTCCCCACTGAAATGAAGTTGTCAGAGAAACCCGATCAGGTGTTTACAAAGAACAACAAAGTCGTCTCAATTGAGATGGACGGCACGTGGATAGCCCTATAGACTGAGCAATTTTCATTCGGCTACTGAAGCATACTGTGCAAATCCTCTGCTCTGCTCTACGCATCTTCGGTGAATACAAACTGCTAACGATACCTTCATCTCATTCCTCGCAGTATCCCCTCACTGCTAGGCGATCCCGCCATCCCAACCCTCACAGTTATCCCTCACATGCTAACTGCTCTCATAGTCCTTTCCAGAAAGCCGTCTTGAACACACTTCCCTCGAATTACTGACCGGATTACAGACTGTGAACAGGAAAGCTTTCAAAGGACACAGTCATTGACAAGGCCCTTCTAAACTTCCTTATAATCCCCCCTTCAGTAAAATCAGCATTTGCTCAATTGCAGGCCTCTTGTCCAGCCAGTGATGGCAGCACGTTCACAGACGCAAAAGATGTTCATCGTAAGTACACATAGCAGTGCACACCGAACGTATAAAATGTCTAGGGCTGCGGCAAAGATACAAACACAGTCAAGGGCTCTTCCAAGACTGTATCGACTTCATTCGACGACTGCTTCGCTATTTGCGATAGCTCCTCTACCTGCACACCCTTCACCTACGTCAGCGGAACGAACAGTGTCGGCTTGCTATCTTGCCACCGAAACCCAGGTATCCTTCCAAACAACCACACCCATGTCCGTCAGCGCCATTAAAGTGGTAAACCTCGTCCCTCTACCATATCAATGTCCCGCTTCGGATGGCAAGTTGATCCCCGACAGCACCGGAGCGCAGTACTTGGCTGGCTGTGGCTCATATGCCAGTGGTTTCATATATGTCACTCAGAACGTCAACTACAATTGAAATGAGTGCTTCGCTTTTTGTTCGAATGGCAGTTTCCCAACGAAACTGGGCTCGGGAAGATGCTCAGGATTCACCTATGTTGGGAATCTGAACGGCGAAGCTGGTGGTGTGTGCAACTTTGTGACCGATGCCAAGGATTACTTCTGCGGTGAGGCGGCGTACCGTCGAACACTGGTTTGTCAGCAACTGGCACTGCTGGGCCAAGTGCGAGTGCATCGTTCGGCACCATATCTCAAACCGGGACTCCGGACACTAGCTTGACTGGCTCTAGGCCCTCATAAGCGTCGGCGTCGGCGGCTTCCATGGGCTCATTACCAGGTCCGAGCGCTATCGGCTCGGCGCCCGCTTCATTCGGTGCTTCTGGTTCAACCCAAACAGGTCCTGTATCGTCGAGCACTGTTTCTTCCGGGGCGTCTTTCGCTGCCTCGAGTGTATCCGCGCCATCTGGCACGATATTCCAGACTGGCACTTCAGCCACTGGCTTGACCAGATCTGCAATGCCTCCACATCGGTAATTTTCAAGGGCTCTTCGACTGGGCCTGCTCAAGACGGTATCTCGTCAAACACAGCCCTTTCAGGATCTCTTGCTGCTGGGTCGAGTGCAACTGCAACCATAACGTCATCACAGGCTCTCTCTGGCTCTGAATCCCTAGCGGAAAGCACTGACACTGCCCTAACTGGTTCTTCAGCCAGCGAAGGCTCATTTGGGTCAACAATGACTCCCAATTCAGTTGCCACCCTCTCTGGAACCATTTCAGGCATGACAGCAGGGCCAGCGTCGCAGGCAAGCATTACATCAATGTTCAGCCCTGAGTCACTATCCTCGCAAGCTATGACGGCTACCGGCACAACCTCCATCAGAACATTCTCATCGGCATCTGCCTCAGTCAGCACCGCTGGTTCTGCTACACAGTCAGCCCCCACGGGCTCTGGATCTCTGCTAACGCAGATTACTAATGGCTTGCTAACTGTGACTGACACAGTCACCAGGGGCTCACCAACCTCGTTGACATTGTCTACTAACCAAACCCCAGTGCTATCCTCTAATATGCTCATCCAGTCGTCGGGTGACAGTGCGCATTGAAATATCTTCCTCGCCATCGACATCCTCGTCTGGTATCTCAGCAACCCCTTCAACGACCTCGTCAACGACTCCCTCGACAACCCCTTCAACTACGCCATCACGAACAGCAAAAAACCTCCTCACACTCACACGCCCCACCTCAGAATCAACACTCACCACAACACCTTCCTCATCACAAACACCAGCAGTAATAACAATTTACCAATACCCAGAAAGCTGCACGCGCGCACACAAAAACAGTCTACACTAAAAGTACAGTAAAGGTTTTACCTATGGGATGGGTGGTGAAGGTATAGAGAAAGGATTAATGTACAGGAGAGAAATTTGATTTAGCGGTGGAATTTAACATGTAAACCCTCTAGAGGAGATTTGGTTCATAAGCGATGAAATGAGGGATTAATGTAAAAGAATTAATGCAAACCCCTCGGAGGAGAAGGGTGGGTTGTCTAGAGGACATGGAAAGGATTGATGTATCATTTTTTTCAGATGCCGTTTCGTTTCACTCGAAGTTTTGTTCGCAGGGGGAAAGCTTGGCTTAGCGAATACTGTAAGTGATTCGTGCCTCGTCCCAGGGAAAACTTCCTCCTATGGAGGTAAAAACTCTGAGAAGCATCGACCTATATCTAAGCTCGCAGATGCGCCCTGGCTGTATACTATATGAGAGTCTTTACCGTCTCACACACTCCCCCAGCCAGATGCTGAATGGCTCGTTAGTAGAAAATTGGTATAGGACTTACCAAGAACAGGGTCGATGGTCTCGAAGCTCATTTGGCGTTTCTTGAGTGCTTGAGCTTCTGCCTTATGAATCCTTTTGTTATTCTTGTGTCTCGATTGGTAAGATGTTATTGGCATAGGCTTGTACGCACAATCGGTGCGTCTTGAAGAAGCTCTTCAGGTAGACTTGTGATACCGTAGAATCTTGGACTTCTTGATGTGCGGTCTTGTAAGATGACTGTGCTGTTTGTTGGAAAACAGTTGTTGCGCAGCGTAATCGTTCTGGAGATTGAGTTTTTACAAAGTTGTATTTTCTGATGTTCAGCAGTGAGCTTATATACAAGTAGCTTCTTTATTCAGACAGTCTCAAATATCACTCCATTGCCCCACCGTCCTCTTTATTATGCTCTTTGAATATTTTGCTATACAGGATTTTTCTTTGTAGAATCTTTGTTATCAGGCCGAAATATGGCACCGAAACTTCTCAGCAACAGCATGTAGAGGAGCCAGTTGTATTGGCTCCTAAGGCGATCGTACGATGAGCGCGACTGCAGTGTGGATGGATTGATCTGCTTGGTGCCTTGTTTCTTGGGAACTGCCGAACGCTGGAACGGACGTTTCGAGTGGCTTGTCTGGACGTTAACGGCATGCATCGTGATGCGGCCAAGTCTAGGATTGTACACAGGAGACTGTCGATGTGGGCGGCAATGAAGACGCATAGATTGTGCAATCTTGTCGCGGACGAAGGCTACAAATGCAGAGTATTCCGTCAGAGTCCCCTACGCCAGTACGTCCGTAGATATATTTGGCTTGAGGTAGTCTTCCACACCGCTTTGGGATGAGTCTGCTGACTTGGGGGTTCGATCGCAGCTGGCATCAGCAAGGAGGCGTGAAACTTGTTGTCTATCAGAGCCTTGACGATCCGTAAGGACTTTGAGAATTGGCTCAAGACTGGGCAACTCTGGTCGTCATTCGTTCAGTGCTTGAATGATCGCGTGGAGTTTTTAGTCGAACACTGGGTAGTTGCATTCGGGAGGGTCTCGTGTTTTCGACAAAGTGCAGGATGTACCAGTACGCTTTGCCATCCCAGGTTTTGGGGCCTGCAATTGTTCCTCCCAGTCGTCGATGGAACGTTGCAACTGGGATAGTGCCTTGAGCCATTCGTTCTAGCACCCTGTTTGAAAAATTATTGGATCGGCCGCCAGAACTTCTGCATTAGGCTTTGAACAATTGCAGGCGAATTGTAGCGATAGTACTCTCGTGGATGGGAGTGCGTAGCGACCCGAACTAGGAGAACGTAGCGATAGACAGTGTCGATATGACAGTGTGAATGACTATATGTGTCTGTGAGGGGACATCAGGGTAAATATTCTGTACCGGTGGGCCGGTGACGTTACGTCGTACACTAGCAGTGCGCATTTGCCATGTCACATATGACATGACCCCGAGGGAAAACCTCTGTGAGGGAAAAACCTAGGGTGCAGCTGGTAGTGTAGGAGGTATCGCTGACTTGCTATGCAAGTGCGCTAGCGGCGATGCTTGAAACCAGCTCGAATTGACCAAACAGAAGGCACAACAACCCCTGCAAGCGGTCGCAGCACACATGTGCTGCACACCCCTTCGCCCTCGGAGTCTCGCCTGCGTCTAATGACTTCCCACTGTGACCTCTCCTCGGCCACCTGCTTGCGCAGATTGACCGGTTTGACCACGTCGGGCGTTGGTGTGTTAGACCTGGTCATTTGGATCGTCAATGGAAAAAACAACAAGGTCGTAAACGAGATGCCAGAATCCATCCTTTAGGTCAAAAAACGCATTAGAAGCAGACACTTTTTCTCTGTCTTGCGCTTTCTCCGGAGCATAATCTCTGGATGTGCAATGGCTTGGCGACGTTAGCGCTATTGCACATCGCACTACTATTCCAGCGAGTTTGCATCGACATAAGTGGGTGCTCCATGAAGTCATCTTCCTCAGGCACTTCCCGCGACACCACTTCCAGATCTTCCATAAGCCACCTGAGGCCGCGGCAGACTATGGAAGTGTGTACTTGTCTATGTCAATTGACGCCACCATGCGCGTGTATCGGCGGACCGGCTCCGATAAATGTGCCCAATGGGATGCTGTTCACCATTCTGTACACGAACTGTGACATGACGCCTCCCACCATGCCCGATTTCCATGCAGGAACATGATGGCCCCAAATGTCTCGTTGGACATCGATTTGCGGTAATCGATCAGCACGCAACAAGCTTTGCTGAAAAGGCGCTCACAGGTGTTGGACGTCGGCGGGATCCAGTCCAGGCTAGCTGGGTATCTCGATGCTTGGACGCTCTGCGTCTTCAAACGAAGCCAGACTTTGATATCATCGCACTGCGCCAGTTTTTCCTCGGTCGCAGGCTCTGGATTTATCACCCTCACGATTTCGGACTCCCAGCGAACACGACGACCAGATGAATCGTAATAGATACGCCTGCGCATCGCCCAAATGAGTGAAAGGTCCCAAGAGCGCCTTTTAAGCGTGTAATCGCTCGCGACCCATCGTGCAGGTTGCCCAACCCCCTTTAACCATCTCAGTTTTGGTAGTTCCCTCGCAACGCTCTGTCCAGCGCGCAACATCGTGAAAGACGGCCCTCTCCCACCCACAGAGAAACTACGTATGTTTACCGGGGAGCCACGCACATCTGATGCCGTGAGCCTGGGGTGTCCATACATTAATACACTAGTCTTTTGTTTGATCCTCCATGAGCAGCTGCGCCTTGGCATGGTCGTAAACCTCTCGCGGCCCTCTAAGAAGTCGGACAGTTCGTGATCCTTATAAGTTCTCTCCCGCGAAGGCATTAAGAAGCCGAGTATGGATGCGGCGCCGTTATGAGTTTCGGCAATTTGTTGACAGCATCCATCAAAGGCTGTGGTCGTTCGTCGAACTGTAGTCCTACGCGAGGCAACAAGGAATGGACCGGCAGGCAAGGGCAGCTCCTGACATCCAGACCATTCGATAACTGTAAAAGGCATCCTACAACTTGTGAACAAATCCACAAGAGCCGCAATGTAGCACGATTTGTTGAATGTGCCTTGAAAGTGATTGGGCGCCGCAGAGATCAACGCTTGATTTCCTTTGGCTGCCTGCTCAAGGATAGCGGTATCGTTGCTGCCGCCGGAGCCGAAGCACTCGCTAATGAAACGGCGCGTGGTCGCTGCTAAGAAGGGATGGTATCCCAGCGTGCCCAGGCTCACTCCAAGATGCTGCCCTTGATCACGTGGAAAAACGAGACTTCGCCAGCGGCGTTACGTATGCAGGTAAACCGCTACAATTTGCCCAATTCAGAAGGGCAGAAAACGGCTGCTGCCCAGACTTGCTCTGTGTATCCTGGCACTGCGCCCCTTGCTGCTCTACCAGTTGGTGCAGACTTGGCAGATGCATAGAATTCGTCGGCAGGTTTTGGAGGGAAGGGGGAGCTCCTATCGTTTTCTTGGCGTAGAATTTACGAGTCTTGCCCGACTGAACCTTAAGCTGTGTGATTTGAGGTGATCCCTCCAGCTTTTCACTACGTGGCTATGTTCCTTGCAGATTAGCACTCTGTCCCGCTCAATGTGAAGAGAGCAAGTCCTTGGGTCCGCTCCGCGTTCCATCTCAGCCGCTACTTTGCCTTGGCTCTCGACCATGCCAAAGTGCAGCGGGCTCAACATTTGCAGGCCTGACGACAAAATACCACGGCCCTTCCTCAATTACGGTGCGCGCTCGGTGGTGGGCAAAGACTGTCTGCCTAGTGCGCCCCGACCGTGAAAAGGACATATATGGCGTACTGCAACAGAGACTCCATCAGGAGATGACTGCCTTGCCAAGCCGTAGCGATGTTAGGGCGCACTTGTTCTCTGTTGCGAGTTCCATCACTTGATAGCTGAGCTACAGGTCCTTTCTTGCCTCATGGACCCTTGAACTTCTCGTCCGCGATGCGTATAATCGGATGGAATGGACCTTGCAGTTTCGTTTTGCGACACGGAAGTTCCATGACGTCTGTAGATATCGTGTTAGGCGATGCAATCAAAGAGCCTGAATGAAGTTCATTGGGGGCAGCCTCCATCAGTATTGTGTTCGCCATTATTTCAGAAGCACCCCAGGGCGGCTTGTCGCGCAAGAGATGCCCCTTGCGCGATGATAATTAGGCCATGTTACATTGGGCGTCAGATGCGCCGTGGACTCTTGTTTTCGCAACGCCGGTTTAGCATGTCGGCGTACTCCCGCCGCATGGTTTACAAATTCATGAGCGGCTACTGCAACGAGGGAGAATGGTTAGCTTTCCGTAGTCGCCCGGCACCTATCCGGCCAAGAGTGGATGCAAGTCGTGGAGTGGAAAGTGGTTGTAGTTTGAAATTTCGTGACGCCAGGAAAAAGAGATGTTGTGTGCCAAGACGGCCCCACACACGGAATGGCACGGGCGTGATTGGTCACTTCTCATCTGCTATCGCGGTACAAGGCAGAGTTCTCCGTGGTCCACTTTACTCGGAGGGCGAAGGCTTTTTCTATGAGGTTCTCGCTTCATCTTTTCCAACTCTTCGGATGATGTAGAATACACTTGAGGCGCACCTTCGCCTTTTGCCCGAAGCGTTATGCATAACATCAGAGAAGCACGCTGGTGTATTGGCGAGCCATTGACCAACGCCCCAGCAAGTAAAATTGCTGTATAGATTACAACGTAAATGTCTCCCCTTCTTCCGCCCTGACCGCCTCCTTTCGCCTATATTGCCCCACACCGGTCAGCACCATCTCATCTTCACTGTCACTCTCCTCAAGGTCCAGCAAGACCGGCAAGCGAAAGCCGGCGGAGCGTCCATCCCCCTCCTGGACACTTAATACATCCACGACCTCATCTTCCGCATCCAGCCGTCTCCTCTGCACCTCTTCCTGTGGGTGGATGTCAAACTCGTCCTCCTTCTCCATATACTCCACATTTTCCTCCACCTCCATGAAGTCCGGGGCAAGGGCAGACCATCGCTGCGGAGTCTTGATACCCCAGAGGTAGACGCGGCCGGATTCGACGCCCGTGGCGGCCACAAGGGGTCGGTACGGGTGCGCCTCAACCGCGCCCAGCTCCTCCTTTGGGCCTTCCAGGATCTTGACCAGCGACCCGTGTCCGCGCTCCCAGATATATATTTTATGTGAGAGGAGGGTGGACGCGAGGATGTGCTCGCCGTTGGTAGAGAAGGAGACGGAGTTCCAGCTCAGGTGGTTGACCACGTCCTGGAACTTGTGCTCAACCTCCAAGTGGATGTCGGTGTCGTCTGGGGCGGGGGAGGTGAGAGAGGGAGGGAGACGGATTGTGCGGATGATGGTATCGCTGGCGTTGACAACGAGGTCGGCGCCGGACTTGGATAGACGCATCAGCAGAATTGGCTTGGAGCAGAGCCGCATGCTGTGGACGATCTTGTGCGTAAACGCGTCCAGCACATTGATGTACCCCTTCGTGGTGCCGGTGAGGATATGTCGGCCGCCGAGAGTCCATACCGCAACAGTCGTGAAATGCTTCACGTCGGTGGATCCCTTGGGGCCATTCCCCAGCGGGGAAGCGACGGAAGTTTCAAGATTGACGTCTGTAGGTCGGAACTCGTACAGAGCTGCCACGCAGCGGCGGGGTTCGAGAGGGTGCATATCCGCAATGTATACCGGTGCGCCGAGATTCATGGCATGTATGCGGCTGCCGTCGTTGAGATCCCACAGGATTACTCGCCAGTCGACGCTGCTGCTGAGCAAATGGCGACCGCTACGCTCCCAGCAGAGGCTTTGGATCGGTTTACCGGGTGTGTGGCCGAGTAGTTTGCGGGCGATGCCATAGGTATCCATGTCAAAAATGGCGATTTGGCCTTTAGTGGTGCCAGAGGCCAACAGGTCACCGGCATGGCTAAAGCGGAGGCAGACGGCTTGGCCACCGGAGCGGACGTGGCAGATGAGGATCTCGGGGATGTCGTGGATTAAGCTCGTGGGATCAGAAAGTGGGAGGTTCATGGTGGTTGTCTGGAGTAAGAGTCGCTACTGGGCCGAGCAAGGTGCGGCTCCATAGCCGTTGGCACGCACGCCAGCGATGAGATGAAGTTGGAAGGACGAATTGGGTTAGCGTCAGTTTTGACAGATGGAATGCGGGGATGAGCTTCCTGCTTGAGTTCTAAGACGAGGTTCTTCTGTACGTGATGCCGGCTACGAATCTGTCTATGCTACGGCATTTGGCAGAGCCAAGAGACCTTAACAGTGGTGAGTGTTGAGTGAAGGCAGTCGCGCTACCGCAATGCCACGTCGACAACGTGGATCAAGTCCCATGCCGCCCTGCGGAGAGAATCTCTTTTCCGAGTCAGGGCCTGCCCAGGTGCTCGATGCAAACAGAGCATGGGGGAGTTTTCCAGGGTTTCCCCCCTTTGAGGGTTTTGTACTGCGGTTCGTGCGATGCGTGCTCTCGTGGCCGCCACACGGTAAACGCGCTTCTACCAAAGACAAGACAAGACAAGGCTTAGATACTCCCCAACCGGCGGGGGAGGCCCGCAGCAGGAAGATTGAGAGAGTCCTAGGGGGATGTATTTGCTGGATGGGTTGGGTTTACCTGTGATTACCTAGTAGTATAAAGGTGACTCTCAGATCAACTCGGCGGAAACGAGATTAAGATATCTTCCTAGAATGATGTCTAGAAACGATAACTTTCTTCTCGCCAACGTGACGCATCAGCGGCATGGGCCGTTTCACCTCCTGTCGGAGGGGTGAACCTCCGAGGACTAGAGTGGAGTGGATATCAACGACAAAAGTTTTCACTTAACTTTTACTGAAAAAGGTGAAAATGTAGATGTCTATCTCTACGAGGTGAGGTTCGAAACCTCCCCCACACTACCTCAGTCTAACCGCATTTGCCTGGACAACGTCAGCGAACCATGCCCTTAAGCATGAACGAGACAATAACCCGACTCAGGGAAAACTTCCTCTATAGAGGTAAAAACCCTGAGAAGTTTCGACTTCTATCTACAGTTCTGGTCATGGTGGGTGCCACATCCTTCTGACACCTCCCGACTCCAACCCCATAACATATAGGCTAGTACGCCTGACGCCCTTCGGGAGGCCCGCGGGCGGTCCCGTTTCCGCCCTGGCGTTAAAACAATAACAATAAGCTTAGATGGCGTAAAAGTAAACATGCTCCTACTCGTATCACTCCTACCTGCTTTTAATAGGTTATATATGGTGGATGTGCATTGTGTTAGCAAGGCTGCAGGTACAAACAATCTTGCATGAACTCTCCTCTGCATAGCAATTTAAGCGTTCGAAAGCTACTGGCTGATGATTGAGCAGTGGTCAAGCGTCTCGGATATATGACTTCGACGCTATGATATGCCTACAATGTCCCCGTAGGTCTTTACGATACGATGTCTGCCTGGTGTAGACCATACTGTCACTTCGTATCCCAAGCGAGTAAATCGTGTTGATGATGAGTGATTTGGTAGCATTAAAAACCTTTTCAGGCCCTCAATTCTTGCCAAACATGAAGCTCCGTCTTCTTTCAGTAGTGGCTTTCTGCACTGCCTTTGCAACCGCAGCGCCAGTTCTGCAGACCTGCGGCGATATTCAATTCGACCCTACCAAATTCACCTGCTATGTGGGCAGCAAGCCGGGGCTCTGTCCCATCATTTACGGCGTGCCAACCAAACCATGCGATGCGGCTTGCTACAGTCCTGAACAATACAGGTAGGTATATAGTCCAGAGGCAAGGTTACACTGACCCCATCAGCTGCGATGGCAATACATTGACCCAACTCAAACCTAGCCAGGGTCGATTCTCCTTGGCGGCACTCCATCCAGGAAGCCCGATTGACGGAAGGCCCATCCAAGCCCAAGACAACCATTTCTGGATCGGCCAAGGGCCAAAGTGGTATTGCGCCTCAGCATTAATGTGTCCGACGCCAAACGTTACTGTGCTGGCGGACACGGAAAGCCTTTCCATTATTGCCCCTGGGGGCCAGAAGGTGTACATCCAGGCAAACGGTGCTCTGGCGTTTTGGGGAGGTTTCGTCTATTCGACCAACCTTACAGTTACAGGACTAGGCGGCCCAGCTTATGCGGGCGGTTCCGCCTTTGGTCCAAATGGTATTACGTGGAAAGCTTGTCCGGTGAGAGAGGGCGTCTGGCAGGTCTTTTCGAACCTGCCCTCCGTGACGTTTGCGCAGGATTGCATTGATTTCTACGCACATGTTGTGCCTTTCCTATCTGGCGCGGACGTTGCATCGGCTTATGTTTAAGGGTGCCTGTTGATAGTCAAGAGTAGATGTTCATTCAGAGCTTATTGAGCACAACCGCTTTGAATGCACCAAAGCGTTGGAGCTTAAGATGCTAATGAAGCATGGCTGTTAAGTGTTGCTCTGCTCACCACGACAATTTACCTTGTCAGTCTTGAATAGAGCGACCTTTCATGGTTCTCCCAATGTCCAATCCGCTGTCGAGAAGTACATTGTCTGGAATGTGAATGAGCGTGTACTCGTTCACTGAAGGTCAAAGAGGGCGGAATGGAGCCGCTGTGTTGTTGCGGGTGTGGTCTGTGCGTGGGGCTCTGAAAACGGTCCACAGCCCGGGACGCTGCCACCTCCACCACACCTCACCGCGCAGGAAGACAACACCCGCTTTTAGTTGCAAAAGGCGCCTCTGTTCGTGTTTTCTGGCCAACAACTGTCTTTTCGCGCGAGAGAGACAGCTTTTCAGCAGGTGGCGGACGCGCGCCGCCGCGTTTTCCAAAAGCGCCACACTAGGCGCAGATAAAATTTCCAGCCGGCAATATGCCCATCCACGCGAACCGGTCGACGGCGCCAGAGAAGGCGGTCCGGGAGATCCAGTTCGGCATCTTCTCGCCCGAAGAGATCAAGAGCTTCTCGGTGTGTCACATCGAGTACCCAGACACCCACGATGAGAAGAACCTCCGGCCACGCGAACGGGGCCTGAATGACCCAAAGCTGGGCACAGTAGATAGAGGCACCAAATGCGCAACGTGCTATGAGACACCGGAGATCTGCCCCGGCCATTTTGGCCACATCGAACTCGCTCAGCCCGTCTTCCATGTTGGTAAGTGCGGGGTGGCAGCGCTAATGAGTCAAAGCTAACACGTCCAGGCTTCATCTCCAAAATCAAGAAGATTCTGGAGGCCGTCTGCCATAACTGCGGCCGGTTGAAGCTGGACGACCGCTCGCCGGCATTTGCCGCGGCTGTCAAGCTGCGTGACCCCAAGCGGCGGTTCGAGGCTGTGCACGCCCTGTGTAAGTCCGTGATGAAATGTGAAGCCGACGAGCCGGCCGAGGACGACCCCAAGGCGGCGCTGGAGCCAGGCCACGGCGGCTGTGGCAACGATCAGCCCATCGTTCGCCGAGATGGCCTGAAAATTACAGCTAGATACAAGCTGTCCAAGGCCGATGAGGACGATGCGGGAGGCCGCGGGGCTAGGGAAGAGCGTGTCCTGTCGCCGCAGATGGTGATGAACATCTTCCGCAACATCTCGGACGCGGACTTGCTGCGGCTCGGCCTGAACCCAAATTACGCTCGGCCTGAGTGGATGATCATCACAGTGCTTGCCGTACCGCCGCCATGTGTGCGTCCGTCTGTGTCGATGGATGGGTCGTCTGCCGGTGGTCGTTCCGAGGATGATTTGACGTACAAGTTGTCGGACATTATCCGTGCAAACTCCAACGTGCGTAAGTGCGAGCAAGAGGGCACTGCTGACCACGTTACGGCCGAGTTCTTGCAGCTGCTGCAGTATCATGTTGCCACTTACATGGACAATGACATTAAGTATCTACCGGCCGCTTTGCAAAAGTCGGGACGGCCTATCAAGTCCATTCGTGCGCGTCTCAAGTCCAAAGAGGGCCGTCTGCGTGGCAATCTGATGGGCAAGCGTGTTGATTTTTCGGCCCGCACTGTCATCACCGGAGACCCCAACCTGTCACTGGACGAGGTCGGCGTGCCACAGAGCATCGCCAGGGAGTTGACATTTCCCGAGAAAGTTAACGCCTACAACATCCATAAGCTGCAGGAGCTCGTGCGCGCCGGACCGTCGATGCAGGATGGTGCCAAGTACGTGATTCGCGACGATGGTACGCGCATCGACCTCAAGCTGTCCAAGGAAATCCAGATTCAGTACGGTTGGACCGTTGAGCGCCATCTACAGGACGGCGACTACATCATCTTCAACCGTCAACCGTCGCTGCACAAGGAATCGATGATGGCGCATAGAGTCCGCATCATGCCCTACTCGACCTTCCGTTTGAATCTGTCTGTGACGTCTCCTTACAATGCCGATTTTGACGGTGATGAGATGAATTTGCATGTACCGCAGAGCCACGAGACGAGGGCCGAGGCCATGCAGCTCTGCGCTGTGCCCAAGAACATTGTGTCGCCGCAGAAGAACGGTCCGTTGATGGGAATCGTACAGGATTCCATGGCCGGCATCTACATGATGACCCGTCGGGATGTTCTGCTCGATGCTACGGCCGCTCAAAGTATTCTCATGTGGGTTCCAGGCTGGGACGGTGTCATGCCGCCGCCCGCCATCTTCAAGCCAACTCCCAGGTGGACCGGTAAGCAACTGGTGTCCATGGCTCTCCCTGCAGGCCTAAACCTGCAGCGCTACGACGATGAGCCGACTCCGTGGATTCCTGTGCGTGAGGCCAAGGGACTTTTGATCCAAAACGGCGAGCTCGTCATGGGTCGCATGGTCAAGAAAATCGTCGGTGCCAGCCAAGGAGGTGTGGTGCATTACATCTTCAACGACAAGGGTGATGATGGGCCAAGTGCTACTGTTGCGTTCTTCGATGCTGCTCAGAGAATTGTCTGCAATTGGTTGGTGCACAACGGCTTCTCGGTCGGCATCGGCGACACTGTTCCCGACTCCCAAATGGCCGAGGAAATCGAGCACGCAATCCAGGTGCAAAAGGATGACCTTACCGAGCTGGTCGACCAGGTGCAAAACAATGATTTGGAAACGCTTCCGGGCATGACAATCCGTGAGACGTTTGAGAGCAAGGCAAAGTCGTTTCTCGACAATGCCCGTAACAACGCCGGTGATATTGCCTTCCGTGGCATGAAAGACTGCAATAATGTTGGCACTATGGTGCACTCTGGATCCAAGGGCTCAACGACCAACGTGTCCCAAATGACGGCCGCCGTTGGCCAGCAGTCCCTTGAGGGCAGGCGCCTGCCGTTTGGGTTCCGGTACCGTACGCTCCCACACTTTCCCAAGGACGATTACAGTCCGGCCTCTCGAGGCTTTGTAGAAAACTCCTATCTCCGTGGCCTGACGCCGCAAGAGTTCTTCTTCCACGCCATGGGTGGTCGCGAAGGTCTTATCGACACGGCTGTCAAGACGGCTGAGACAGGCTACATTCAACGGCGCTTGGTCAAGGCTCTGGAAGAAGTCCAAGTCAACTACGACGGGACAGTCCGCAACTCCCTCGGTGACATTCTCCAATTCCTCTACGGCGAAGATGGCCTCGACGCCGTCTACATTGAGCCGCAGTCCCTAGACATAATCACCTCCTCGACTGCTGCCTTTGAGCGGAAGTACAAGATTGATATCATCAACCCTGCTTCTGACGACCTCACTCTAAAGAGCGACATGCTCGAGGCGGCTGACGAAATCCGCGGAAACGTGGAGATCCAAAAGCTGTTTGATGAGGAGTTTGAGGCAATTGTCAATGATCGTGATAAAATTCGCCAGGGCTTGACTGCTGAAGAGTCTGATCAGAGCAGGCAGTTGCCGTTGAACGTAGACCGCATGATTCGCAATGCCAAGGATCGGTTCAAGATCGCAGATGGTGCACGCAGCAACCTCGACCCGGTGTATGCCATCACGAGGGTCAGGGAAATGCTTGACAACCTGATAATCGTGCGCGGCGACGACCCTCTTTCCATTGAAGCTGATCGTAACGCAACGCTCCTATGCAAGGCAAACTTCCGCTCACGTTTGGCCTTTAAACGCATCGTCAAGGACGACGGCCTGAATAAAGACGCCTTTGACAACATCCTGGGCGACATTGAGAACCGCTTCTCTCGTGCCCTGGCCAGCCCAGGCGAGATGGTTGGTGTCTTGGCTGCACAGTCGATTGGTGAACCGGCCACGCAGATGACGCTCAACACTTTCCATCTTGCTGGTGTCACTGCGAAAACTACCACCAAGGGTGTGCCGCGTCTAAAGGAGATTCTAAACGTGGCCAACGACCTAAAGACTCCGCAGATGAAGGTCTATCAGGTGGAAAAGTATAGACTCAACCAGGACAAATGCAAGGAGCTGCGTTCAAACATTGAACACACCAACCTTCGCGGCGTCACCGACTTTACCGAAATCTATTATGATCCTGACATCCAGTCAACAGTCATTGAAGCGGATAAGGACATGGTCGAGTCTTACTTTGTCATTCCTGAGGAGGACATGGAACCTGTGGAGAGCCAGAGCAAGTGGCTTTTGCGCTTCGTTCTCGGTCGCCGCCAACTCCTTGACAAGGGCTTGACCGTCTCCGAGGTCGGTCGTGCGATCAAGGCCAATTACCAGGGCCACTTGGCCGTCATCTTCTCCGATGACAACGCTGACGAGCACGTCATTCGCTGCCGAACTATCAAAAGAGGCAGAGGAATCAAGGATGACGATGATGTCTTGGAAGATGAGACACCGGATGAGACCTTGAAACGACTGGAACAGAACATGCTTGAGAATGTCAAACTGCGAGGAGTGAAATCCGTGCGTCGTGCTTTTGTCTCTTCGGAAATTACCATGCGTGTCAGGGAAGACGGCGCCATTGTCAAGAGCAAGAATGATCCGCTGTGCAAGGAATGGTACCTGGACACTGATGGCGTCAATCTCAAGCAGACGTTGGCCATTGATGGCGTCGATCCATATCGCACAACGTGCAATCACTTTGGTCAGATCATGAGCGTCTTTGGCATCGAAGCCACTCGTGCCGCCCTTATGCGAGAGTTGTCGGCTGTGCTTACCGGTGACGGCGCCTATGTCAATCACAGACACATGGCTATTTTGTGCGATGTTATGTGCGCGCGCGGGACGTTGATGGCTGTGACACGTCATGGCATCAATCGCGCCGATACTGGAGCTCTAATGCGCTGTTCTTTCGAGGAAACGGTGGAGATTTTGTTCGACGCTGCCGGCACTGGTGAATTGGACGATTGCCGTGGCGTTTCGGAGAATGTCATTCTTGGCCAGCTGGCGCCGTCTGGCACTGGTGACTTTGATGTCTTGCTTGATACCGAGATGCTGAAGACGGTTGTGTCGGTGAATCAGCGACCGATGACTACGGGCGCTGCCCTGGAGGGTAGCATGACGCCGTATAATATCGGTTCACCGCTGGCCGAGGATAGCTACGGTTCAGGTCCGGACTACGGCGGTGCTGCCTTTTCTCCCATCATCCAGCCGGGTGAAGCCGAGACTGGTGGCCTTACTGCATATGGTGGAGGTTTCGGCGGTGTCAGTCCGTACTCTGGCGGCATGAGCCCTGGATACGCGCCTACCAGCCCATTTGGCTCCGGCATGAGCCCGAGTTCTCCTCGTGGCTACTCACCCACATCCCCCGGCTACTCGCCTACTTCACCTGGCATGGATGGCATCACATCCCCGGCGTATCAGGTCACAAGCCCAAAGTACTCCCCGGCTAGTCCGGCTTATACCCCCACCTCTCCGACGTATTCACCGACAAGCCCCGCGTACAATGCCGGAAGCAACATCTCCCCCACCTCGCCTTCGTACTCGCCAACGTCACCGTCTTACTCACCTGCATCACCCTCATATTCCCCAACTTCTCCAATGTACTCTCCTACGTCCCCGACGTACTCTCCCACGTCTCCCGCATACCACGCACCGGGCAGTGCAACGTCACCAAAGTACTCGCCCACCTCGCCCAAATACAGCCCTACGTCTCCGGCTTACAGTCCCACGTCACCCAAATACAGCTGAGGGGATTTTCAAGAGCAACATTTTTCCAAGTCAAGCGTTATGTTTTGAAATTTCACGCATAATGGGGGGAATGGCGTTTTGTTTACGAAGGGCATTACTAGGAGGACACCTCTACGGGAGTTTTGGGTGGCTTGATGGGCAGGATAAGAATGACTACAATGTGAGACTGTCAGAGTGTAATATTGCGATGTAATGTGAAACAATGTTTCCGCCACTTTCCTGTGTACTTGTGCCTTTTACTACTAGTAGAGGCCTACTGCATTCGTAATTCATACGAGCAGCACGTAAGTAACGGTAACAAAACCATCGTTTACGAGCCCACTGCTCCTATTCTTATGCAATAGTCACCGAGACAACTTGCTCGGAGCGAACACGAGATTGGCACGTGGCCTGGGAGATCTTCTCGGCCTGTTTCAAGGAGCTTGTGCTGAATACGCTCCCTATCCTCTTTGAAAACCCACTTTCGAGTAGTTGTATAACTCAAATCGAGGCACCCCCTCGTGTTTGTGCGGGCCAGACCCCGCGCGGGGCTTCGTGTTTGAGCTAATCGTATCCCCGAAGGAACTAGGGCCCCTTGGTCGTACTCAGCCATCCACCTCAATTGAGCCCTTCTGCTGCAGTTCGAGTCCCTCTATCATTCTTTTCGCCTCTGGATGATCATCATTACGTAAACCATCAACTGTGTAATCAAAACTCGATTCATAGTCTCAACGTAAACTCTCATCCTCACACCCTAGTCACGACAAGGTACCCTCAATCCTCACGAAAAGCCCAACAAATCGAATCCGAATCCTTCTTCCAACGCATCATCCGCTAAACGCGTATCCAACCCGAACAACGTTTATCAACCAATCCCCTTTTACATAAAACCCCCCTTCCCACAAATCAATCCACCGAAAATGAAACCCACAGTTCTCCTCCCGCTCTTCCTTCCCCTTATATCAGGCTACATTACCATCAACCCCCTCCAAATCGAGCTCCACTCGGGAAAATACAACCTCAACTTCACCCAAACTAACTCAGAGGGCTATCCCGACGGCCCCTCCAAACAACCCGATCAATGCAATCTCTCCTGGCTGTCATTCACACAGCCAGCAACATGCTACAAATCCTGTGAGGGAGGGACCCGTGCACGGATCACGCCAGGGACGTTTAAAGGTTTGGATGATTTTTCGTTGGATGTGTGGCAGGATTATCACGGGATTGGGTCGTGGTTGGATGTGCATGGGACGGCGAGGGTTTCGACAAAGGATCTCCTGGCGGGGTACACCTGTAAAGGGAATGTTTGTGAAGTTAAGAAGGGGGGACGAGGGTTTAGGACCGAGGAGGGGGTGGTGGGAAGGGATGAGGGGCCCATGCCGGATATTCCGATTTGTATGTGAGGGGATTGCTTGGCGAGGGTTGGGAGATGTTCGTTTCTCGCGTACACTCTGTTATTGATGTCGTTTGTACATGGAAGAAAGATGATGTTTGTCCTGCAATAACGCGAAGCCAGCGATTTCTTTCTTTCTTTCTTTTTTTTTTCCACTGTCACTGCTGACCTTGACAAAACTTTCGGCGAGGCTCCTCGAGATCGAAGTACCCCATCTTGTGGATGCTAAAATGAAATCTGTGTGCCAAACTCAAAGCCTCACGCCGTCGTCAAACAGACCTTGTGGTCAAGCCCACCATGAACCTATAAGCAAGGACACACAAACCTGAGAATTTTACAATCGCGTGCATCTGGACAAGCGGGTACCAAAACGGAATGTATACAATATCACATTCAACCCAACAGCCATGACCTCGCTACCTCAGTACTTGTAGCAGAGACCTACTATCAAGAGCACACAAACATATTACCTCTCCATCACCCCCACACAACCCCACCTCCAACCACCAAGAATTAACAAATTAACTTCCCCTCCAACGATTGTGTCACCTCACTCTCAACAGTAGCATTAAACCCCTTCCCCGCCGGTTTCACCAAACACTCACCCCTCCTCTTACAAGTATACCCCGCGTGCGCATCCCTCCACGACACCTTCGCAGTTGCATTTCCCGCGACCCAAAAAATTACACTCCAGTACTCTTCCCAGATATTCAACCCAAACTCCCCTGGGGAGACAAATGTCCCAGGCTGGATTCGGGCGTAGTAGTGGGTACTAGCCGTATCTCCTGCGATGAGGCCGCAGCGTGTATAGCATTCTGTCGGGGCAGAGCCAGATCGCCAGGTTAGGTTGCATGTGGAGGGGTAGATGCTCGCGCGGTCGAATTGTCCACCATAGGGGTCTGTGATGTTGAAATTTAGGGTATAGGTTCCGTGTTGGAAATGGGTGGTTAGGGGGTTTATGATGAGTTCGCGGTTGGCGTAGGTGGAGGTTATGAGGAGGAGGAGGAGGAGGGGGAGAAGGGTAGGAAGGTTCATTGTGTTGTGGTTTTCTTAGTGGGGTTGAGAGGGTTTTTGAGGGTGAGAAAGGAGTTCAGCTGGTGGGGTACGAGTGGGGTTGGTGAGGGATGCTAGGGGGACAAAGCGAGTATTTCGGATCAAGGTACGAGAATGTCTATTTGAGGTTCTTGTGCTTTTAGTTTGGTTTGAGTATGTCTCAGCCACGCTATACGAGCTGCGATCTCGCGTTGAGCCCATGATAACGGTTCGTTACTTCCCTCATTTCAGTTTGTTTGACCGCTACTGGATTGCCACACATTATATGATATCTACATCATAACGGGCAGGTTTTATGCATCACAGTCTTCGAAAGAGTGAGAGATGAACCACAAACCCCATCCCGCATGAAACCTGCCAGTCGAACTCAGTACTCAAATACTCAGACTTATTCCCAAGTAGTAAACACCCCCACCTCCCCCTTGACAAAAGACCGAAACCTGCATGACCACAATCCAAGCCATGCCATCTCAACAAAACCCTCGTCACGGAAAAATCAAGCGACAGCTCGCATCCTCTCCCGTATCCCAATTGCCCTCAAACCCCGCCCCTTCCCAAATCCCCATATATACCCCCACCCGTCAACACCAAACCCAATGTCTCCCGCCACAGTCCTCACAACCGTTCTCTTCTTCCTAACCCTTACGCACGCCTCAATCATCATCTCCCCCCTCACCGCCGAACTCCTTCCGGAGAAATACAGCATACAATTCACGCAACACTTCACTGAAAACATCTCCGACGGCCCGTCTGATACCCCCTACACCTGCGTTCTCGAATGGCCTTTATCCTCCAAACCGCCAACCTGCTACACAACCTGTCAAGGCTATGCTCGCGCACGCATAACCCCCGGGACGTTCAACGGGATTGAGGACTTCTCGATCGATGTCTGGCAGGATTATCGCGGCATTGCGTATTGGCATAACGTCCATGGGACAGTGGAGGTGAAGGTTGGGATACTGGGGGCGGGGTATTTTTGCGATGGGGATAGGTGTGAGATTAAAGGGAAGGGGTTTGATACGGGGGATAGTACGATTTTTGGGGATGATGGGTATGCGCCGGAGTTGGCGGAGAGGGATGATGTGCCGTATCCGGGGATTCTGGTTTGTTGAGTGGGACTTATGATAATGTGGGAGGTGTACGAGAGAGGGATTAAAGATAAGTTTGATTGAGGTTAAGGAGGAAGGGTTTTTGGTAGCGCAAGACTGAGAAGGTGGATAAGATTTTACGTGTTCGAGGCTATGGGCACGGGTGAGGGTACGATGTAATTTCATTGATCCTTTCACTGAGGCAGTGGTTTATACGCGACGCATTGACTGCTTTCGCGAGGTTGCTCGGATTTCGTGACATGGTCTTGGTTGACTGGCGCGTGTTTTTGATTTATTCCTACTGCACAGCTGGAAATCTCGAGGAGAAAGCAACAGCCCGTGGTTATGGGACAGCTTTTGTCTCATATAATTGTCACAGAGACGATGAAAACACACAGCAAAGCGTGCGATTTCAATCTTCTTGACTGAACGTTCGGCCCACCGAAGACGATAGCTTGAGACTGGCGGTGAACTCGTAATAGTCATCTGCCTTGTCACCATGAGTCGATATCAGTGAAACCTTAAATCTTGTCCTTTGCTCTTGCAACCTTGGCCTAGGATGATTCATCTTCTACAGAATAGTGCAGAGAGGTCAGAACGACTTCATCTAGTTGTATGATAGCCCATTCTCTATGATAATCGGGACTAGAGTTGTGATCTTAAAGGAAACATCGATTGCAGTTCCAAAAGCACCTGCGCTAGAGGCAAAGGCTTTGAAGACCAGGGAGATGCCGCTACGCTTCCTCCATTAAGCGCATCTCCCCACACATAAGATAAACGTTTTGAGTGGATTTGCGAGCCTCCACCACTAACTTGTCTCCCGTCTTTGGCATACACGATCGCGAAGCCCAAGAGATCGTCTATGAATTTGTAGGTGTGATGGCCCCAGAACTCTTGTCGCTGGCTGCTTCGCCCAGTGAAGATGCTAGAATGTGATCAAAAATTTTCAAGTCTTCGATGCAGCGGCCGAACGAGATTGAGACGGGGTTGCCAGAGCCGTCGGAAGTGATAGCGCTGACTCTCATCCCCGAATCTCTCAACGAAGGATGAATCAAGACCGAAACCTCCATTCACTGCGCTCTCGCGACGCACCGTGTCCTCCGCGTTTGGCCAGTTGTGATATGAGCTTTCGAGGCAGTGCGTAGTACAAACATGTTGATGAATGGACCACTTGCAGTAAATTCCCTGCACGTGAATCTGCGACCTAGCCGTCTAAGGTTTGATGCTTTCCATTATGAGGGCTGTGTCTCTACTCCTGGTTTTTGGCTTTGGTGTCATGTCGCTGAGGTCCATTTGCCTGTCCGTTGCGCCCCCTCTATCAACAGCTTCTTGAAGTTCCTTTGAGCCCGATGACTCTACGGAAATTGTGCGCGACAATCCGGTGAGGTCTTTCCACTTTGATATGTAGATTCGCCGCTCAGCCACATAAAGTGTTCCTTTTGTCTTGCATTCCCTTCTACCTCCATCAAGGCGCGATAGTAGTGTGTCCCTTTCCTGGAGAGGTTTTGATTTGAGCAGAGGTGTGCGATGACGGATGAGGAGTGATGTGGAAGAAGGCAACAAGAACATATCGAGGGTGCTGCAAGGTGCTTCATGGTGCGGTATACCGTTGAGTGATTGGTACATTGCTTCCACCCTTGCCGCGCCCCAATGTTCGGAGTGACACGAAAGTGCTGTTCCGACCCATTGTGAATTTGCCAAGACAGCAAGCTCAAACTCAATGTGAAAGCTGCCCTCTTGATCCTTGCTATCCACGCATAGATTGATGTGACATGTCTTTCTCTCGGGTGCGGTGCAGCGTGGACTCGTCAACAGATAACAAAAAAGGGAAATAAACTCTTTCCTCCGTCGTAGCCGTCGGAACGATGCTTATGACGTACAAGTCTACAGCGATATATACTGACCTTTTGCCATGGGTCTGGAGTCCTTGCAACATAGCCAAGGAAAGCTGTACCAGGATAGAAAGCACGTGAGGATCCTTGAAGAACAGGCTTGACGACTGGGTATATGTGGAAGTATTGCAGCGTAGCGATCTCCCTCGTCGGAGTTGGTCGCAGTAAAAGGTATTTATATCCTGGACTGGCTTGAAACTTTGTAGGGGACACTTAGTCGGAGAGAGCTTAGGGTAGTGTCAGGCTCACCCCGCGGAGATGTTGAACTCTTTGGCGTTCATTGCTCGAAAAGATTGAGGGTGCTTGGGCGATGAAGTTTCCTATCGGTCTGGCAAAGTAGATGTGGTCTTGTTGGGTTCAAGAGGGGTGTATTGAGATATATAGTCACATCTGACTCAGTCAAACTTTTCTAGTATTGGCCGGGCCCAAGAAAGACACGAACAACCTTTTTCTTCGTCTTCGTATAGGGTTTTCAACTAAAGATTACCAGTGGGGCACGAGACTTGTTATTAAGGTTTTCTTGTGGTAATATGTATAGCAACAATTAAGCATTGAGATATAGTCAATCAAAGGACGGTACACACTCAAACTCATAACGGTCCATCAAACCCCAAAAACCACTTGCTCCAAACACGAATACCTTCCCGGAAAACATGTCCACCTTCCCACCCACCCTCGGCACCGCCCTCCTCCCGCACCTCCTCGCCGCCTCCATCCCCCTATTTTCCCTACTCACCATCAACCACTCCTGGTCCTACTTCATCCTAGGATGCATCTGGTCCGCCGCTCCTCTCAAACAATTCCTCCACCTCCTGCCCTCCCGCCGACCTTATTACGCGAGCAAAGTCCGCATTTTAAAAATCTGTACCACCCAAACGTCCGCGCACCATGCCGCGACAGCTGGTTTGCACTTCTCGGCGACGGAGCTGGAAGCGTTAAGTCTCAGCGATGAGGGTTATATTGGGTTTTGGAGGTGGATGCAGTACTTCCCCTCTACGCTGACGCGGGTGAGGCTCTGTGCGATTGGGTTTTGAGGATGAGTATTCAGCCCGCGTTGGGGGAGTGTGTGAATGTAGAGAGGTTGGAGATTGATGTTTTATGGGTGTTTTGGGATTTGGGGAGAGTTATGGCTTTTGTAGATGCTTGTAGGGGGTTGAGGAGTTTGAGGGTTGAAGGGAGGGGGGCGAGGTTGGGGCTGCAGTATGAGTTTTTGAGATGCTTGGAGGTGAAGAGAGGGTTGGTGGAGGTGGACTTTGGGTTTGTGGTTCACTTGGGGGCGGAGAGGGATGTGATGGCTCTGCCAGAGTGGGAGGTTGAGGAGAAGTTTAGAAGTTTGGAGAGGGCGAGGATGAGGGTTAGGGGTGAGGATGTCCTGTTTGTGTATCGCGTGGCGAGAGTGGTGGAGAATTTGAGGTTGTTGGTTTGTACGCCTGAACCGAGGGGTGGATTGGTGGTTATGCAGGCGATTGAGTTTTTGCCTGTGCTGGCGACGGGGAATTTGAGGACGGTGTTTTTGATGTTTTAGGGGAGGGAGAAGGTTGAGGGGGCTGGAAGGATGAGGTGTTAGGGAGGATTACGACGTTGAGGGAGTTGGTCGTTATTGGGAACGAGAGTACGCTGATTCTTGTTGATGATAGGGCTTTTTTGGCCCTCGTGAGGCTGGGGAAGGAACTAAGGCTGCTAACATTGAAGAGTGATGGTGTGGGGATGACGCAGACATAGCTTAAAACGCTTGGAACATCGTGCACATTTTTGGAGGAGTTCGATATCACTGCAGCGGCAAATCTGGTGCCTCTAAGAGAGGAAGATCCGGCGCCGCTGTTTCCGAATTTGAAACGCATGGCGCTGAATAGGGGTATGGTCGCAAGCGAGTCTGGTATGCCTTGTGGACACAAGATCATACAGCAAGTCAATGATTTGTTTTCATCTGCGAATACCAAGGCTGCGAGAGATGGAGATTTACGGCTACATTGACTGGATGATACGATTATCAATCACTTTAAGCATTGCTATTGCTAGGCAGCAGAGTAGAGCCAATTCTTCAGATATGGCCAATTACAATGACTGCTTGCCTCGTCTTCTCCGTTATCCATATCCAAGAGAAGAATCGTCCTCGACCTATGCCATCTCAGCTCAGTCCTGACCGAGCGAGTTCTAATTCGCGTCAGGGTTTGCAAAATCAACCATTGAGGGCAAATCGTCCGCTATCAGATGACGAAATCATCTAGCAATGCCTCCATCAATACCGAATATACTCCAACACCGTCTTTTTCTATGATCACCTCTTGCATAATCACCTCTTCCATAATCACCAATCATTATCAACCCAGGCTGGACACCAAATCCCGTCCGTCGTACATTTGCTATCGAAGACTTGTCCACTCCATCCACTACCTTCGAGCAACAAGAGAACCAAACCGGTAACGATCTTGTGCATCCACCGTCAACTAATGGCATTCTCCTCAACTGAGAAGCTTTCCCCAACCAAACACTGCATTCCGCTCAGTCGACCAAATATTCGTCCAATCATTCCATCTTCTCTTCGCCAATGTTTCACTCGCCAAATAGCACCCAATCTCCCAGCCTCCCTTCATCAACCTTTTCCACTCGCCCATAAGTAATATAGGCCATGTTAGACCAACCATCCAACCACATAACCCGTCCTCGCGTAAGCACAGAGCAGTGCCCACTCACTCCCGTCCATCTGAGAAACTTATCCACGCATTTCGCGGGGAAAAAACCACAAAACCCCTCCCCAAAGATTTTTCATCGCCATGGTTATATTCCCCTGCAAGTTTGTTGATTGCGAAAAAAAAAATGCCTGGACTGAGAATCGAACTCAGATCTTGGGATGGCCCGAACTTTAGAGTTCGATCACACCCGGGGTTGTATGAGACCCACGTTCTAACCATTAAACTATCCGGGCTTGTTATGCTTGACAAGGGAGAAAAGAAAATATATTCTACAGGTAGTCTACTTGCGCAAAGACAGATTTCGGGGGGTCCTCCCGATGGGCCGATTTACAACGTGCTTGCACTTCTTTACTGCGTGCATTTACTTTAAATATATCGCGTTGCGATGCCTGCTTCGTGTATCCTGTTAGAGATAATGGATGCTCAGTTGTTTACATGGGCGACGAGGATCAGGTTCGCATCTCAACGACAGGGTGAAGGAAACATCCTATGCCAACGAATGTAATTTTTCCAAGAACCGGCTGAACCATGTGCTATGCACAGTGGCTCAGCCAAGAGATAAAGAAGACGGGATCTAACTAATCAAGAACCAAATTGACAGCATTTTCTTGAAATCCATTTTATGATGCGATCCCTTCTTCTTTATGGGTCTGTGATTGTTAGTTTCTGTTATGGCGTTTGGTTGGATGTTCACCTCTTTCTAGAGACTAAGGCATCTGAGGCGGAGGGTAGTCGTCGCGATGAAGCATTCCGCTGTTCGAGCGAGGATATCTATGTCCGGCTTCTTCGGGTGAGTGCGCATATGCATCGTGTAACTGGTACGGAGGTCTTATGGGAGGATGATCCATGGGAGGACGTGGGTGATGGCCCGTTGCGGGGTGCGGAGGTGGTCCCATTGGTCCCATTGGAGCGCGAGGATGACGGTCCATTGGACGGTGCGGAAGAAGTCCTCCTGAAGGATGAGGATGATTTCCCATGGAGAGATGCGGAGGGCGATCCATGCCACGGCGATCCATAGGATGGCGATCATTAGGATGGCGATCGCTAGGACGTGGACGTCCCATCGGATGCCCATGGCTATTGGGATGTCCAGGTCCCATAGAGCGTCCATGGCCACTAGGATGTCCATGTCCCATAGGATGGCCGTGTCCTAGAGGACGTCCTACAGCAGGCCCCATTGGACGATATCCCGTTGGGCCCGAAGGAGGTCCAGGTGTGAGTGCATCGATGTCAAATGCCATTGCAATGTTTCGTTGCTGGATAGCCGTGTCTTCCTCATGGGCAGAATCATCAGGCCTGGGCACCTCGTCCTCTTGAGGAGGGAATATATCTTCGCCGAGGCCAACTTGAAGTCCTTTGTTTTGGGCGACCGTGGAGCCGGCTATGACCGAGAGCAGGGCCTTGAGCGAGGCCCGAGAGACGCATTCCTTGGGGGATGAGATGACAAGGAAGAAACCACATTTCTTGGAGTTTCCATTTACAGTGGCATCATTCTTCTCAGCTTCGCCATCCTCGTCGTGCTTCTGCTCAACAGGCTTGGCGATGCGACCAAGGGTCGCATTGGCAATGGTTTGGATGGTGCAGACAGTTCTGCGGAACGGAGCCACAAGGTCGGCCTTGAAGATGTCATCATTTTCTATTTTCTCTGAAGGCGGGAGCGTGACGATGACGCCGACGAGGTCTTCGTTCTTGTTGATTCTACTAGCGGACAAATTCGCGCATTCTGTCGTCTGTCCAGACTGCTGTCCCGACTGTTGCTGCGGCTGCTGCACCGGATGCTCTTCCGACTGCTGTCCCGATTGCTGCTCTGGCTGCTGTTGCGGCTGTTGCGGCTGTTGCGGCTGTTGCTGTATCGACTGCTGCTGCTGCTGTGGCTGCGGCTCCGCCTTTTTCTCCAGAGGTTCCTCCTCTTCGTCCTGGAAGTAAACTTCCAATGAACACTTGAGTCTTCCCATCAGACCCAAAAGGTCCATCTTCATGCTGTTCACCTTGTCCATGAACTTGTTTGAGGTGCGAATGATGATCCTTGACGGCTGCTGCGTCAAAGGTGAGGAAAGGAGGCTTTCCAGAGTCGCCAGCAGCGACCTATTATCCCACCTCTGCTCGTCCTTGTCGAAGGCAAGACAGATCAACAGCGTGCCTGGACCCTCACAGGATTTAGGACATTTCTCGATCGTTTTCTGGACGCGTTTGGCGGCCTCGCCGTTGCGGTAGTTCATGAACGAAGGACGGGTCATGGCGGGCATGGCGGGGGTCTTGGGCGCCCTAAAGGAGAGTGGCGATGTGGGAGTAGCCGGGCTGGACACGCCCGACGAGGAGGTGGATCTAGAGGTGTAAAGCATCGGAAGCGGAACATTCGTCTCGAAAGCAGCAGCAACAGCAGCAGCAGCATTAGCGAAGCCATCCAGATCATGGTCGTCGTCGGTCATGGGACGTCCGCCCTGATGAGAGTGCTCTCCTACGGAGCCATTCTCAACAGAACGAGTCTCGTCAACAGCGAAGGACTCACCGTGCGACATGTCATACAGGGCTGTGATATCACGAGGCGGGCCGTCAGCGAAGACTTCGTCAGAAGCCTTGCCATCAGTATTGATGGGCACTTCGTACAGAGTATTGGAGTCCCGTGAGTAGACGCTGTTTGCGCGAGAATCCATTGTGCAAGCTGTGCAGAATTCGACAACAATAGGGACAATGGGGGTAGCATGACGCGTACGATACCGTCGAAAAAACTACTTACTTTTCCGAATACTTTGGCGGAGCACCCCCAACGGGACGGTATTCACCTGTGGTGGGAGCATAACCCCCTGATGGAGCTCCACTGGCCCCGGCTTTCGTTTGCTCCATCCGCCGTCGATCTTCGTCAGGGATTACCCCGCCATCTCCACCTCCAACCACAACCTCCCCGCCCCCACGCACACGGCCAACCACCATGCCCTTGGCCACCGACTTGATGACTGCGCGACGAGAGACGCCGGTGACGTCAATGTAGACAAGTCCCACGTTTTTGATCCCCCCAGCAAGATCGGCTGCAAGAGACCCGGCCTCGCTGCCCCAACGGTGGCCGACGACGGTTGTAGCCGCTTGGCCGCTAGTTGTCAGCAAGCTCTTTCCACCGTATGCAATGCCATCGGCAATGGTCGAAAAGGCAATCATGCTCTTGTTCAGCAGGCCAGGCTTATACTCGTCAGCCGGTAGCGGCTGGTTCTTCTCGTCGAAGCCTTTGTGCGGCCGCACTTTGGTACGTCCCGTGAAGCGTGCTGCGGCATTCTGAGCAAGCTGAGCAGCCTGGCCAACGGTGCGAGAGGACAGTCCGGCTGCATTCTGGGTGAGATTGTTAATCTTGCGCACACGGTCATGAGTTGCAGGGGTGAATTCCAAAGGCTTGGCTGGTTTTGTCTTCTGAGTGAAGCTTTCGGCACCAGAGGTGAGTATCTGTCCCAATTTGGAGCTTCCGGTGACGATCAGACGGGATGCTGCCGCAGCTTCCTTAACAATGGTGCTGTTCTTGTAGGCGGGGTGGTTAGCCATGCGAAGATACTCCTCGGAGGCAGGAGCAACGTGAATTTGCTTTCCATCCGGGCTGACTTCAACCTCGACGGGCGTTTTGGAGCCGGCATGGAGCCTGGGATCTTCTACGATGGTGGCATTCTCTCCAAGTTCACCAACAACGCTTCCATCGTCTTCGTCAATCAGCACGATCTGGCCAGGCCTGCCCTTGCCGGGCGTCTCATGGCTTTTCCCTGTAGGGGGTTTGGCCTTTTCCATAAAAGCCGTACATTGAGCCAGGATGGTCTCAAACGTGTCTACCTCGTCTTGAGTTACGCCCTTTCCCACTGGTGGGAATTGGATGCGAGTAAAAGCGCCCTGTTCCATGTCCCATCGTGGGATGAGATAGGAATTCGGGGGCTGATGGTAGATTTGCGTAGTAGCCGGCAACGGAAGATCCAACTCCGGGGGAAGATTGAGATGGAGGTAGAAGTCTTCCTCACCTTCTGCGGTACCAGTTGGGACCATTAACAGACTCAGAGTCTGCGCACCGGAGGGAGTGATGCATGATTCCGAGCCGTTTTGAAGGTGGTATCCCCTGATGTTGGGGACAGTGAAGAGCACCTTTGGTTGAGTCATTTTGGGCAAACAAACTGAACAAGTCTCTTCTCTACATACAGTCTACATCTTGCCCGAGCCACTCCGCCACCGGTGACGTCGGCGTACCCCTCATCCTATGACGTAGGTGGGGGATTTATTGCCGCCGCCTGCGCTGACAGGGGGAGGTTGGGGGGTGCGGGGGAATTAGACGCCGGCAGATCTGCATCCAGAACAGAGGGCGATTGAAGTCAATATGCCAGGCACATGCCAGGCGCAATCGATCAAATCGTTGAGATGAGTCGTGACACCCAACGTCCTGTCCATTCCGTCGTGTCTCTTGACGGCCCGGCCCATGCCGCTGTCCAAGAAGTGATGGAGATTGCCAACATCTGGCAGATCACCAGCAACTCTTCCAACGTCATCAGGCAAATGGTAGAACATACGTAAATTGGCGTGCAGCTGAGCAGAGAATTGGAACCGTGAATCAGCAATAAAGTCACACAAACTGCAGCATTGCATACCGCGTAGAGTCACAGTGACACGGGGTGGGCTGGGCAGATCAAACTGGCGCCTGCGTAGACCTGTAACATGGCGGAGACAATTCAATCGCTCTTGGACCGCCGTGCATCTGCCCAAGCGCGCGCCTCCACCTGCTGCTGTGGCAACGCCTCGTGCGTTTTCAGGTCGCACAATCAAACGGCGCTAGATTCTTTGGCGCTCGACGCGCAAACGGCTGCGCGACTGGGTCAGGTATAGCATCAATCATGGACCAGCAGAAGCGACGCAGTACCGAGAGTTCGCTAATCTTCTCGCTGCAGGCTCTGTTGATCCGACACGAGACTTATATTGCCGATTCGGAGCGCGAGCGCAAGGCCATGGTGAAGCGCATTGACAGTCTGGAAGAGGACAAGCGCGCGTTGGAGGAGACGAATTCCGCGGCGATCAAGGAGAACAGTAAGCTGTTGGACCAGCTGGAGGCCGTTAACAACGCCGTAATATTGTCGGACGCGAAGGTCTCCAGTCTTCAGGCCACGTTGAAGGATACGCGCGAGGAAGTCGCCAAGTTGACCCAACTCGCCGTGCGCGCTGAGCGGTTGGAGCTGCAGCTGCAGGATTATGAGGCCGAGCAGGCGCAGTGGAGGAGCAATCTGGCGGCGAGCGAAGAGGCAGAGAAGGCGGCCGTTCGGAGGTGGAGGCAGGCTGAGCGCATGCTGGGCAACATGCAGGATCAGATTGAGCGTGTGGAGCGGGAGGCCAAGGAGGAAAGCGAAGCCCAAGCCGAAGCCGTCAGACGCGCAGAGAGGAAGAAGGCGGTTGAGACGAGGGTAAAATCGTCTGGGAGGACTGTCTCTCCACTTATCCGAGACATTCTCCAAGACAACACCAACCTCCAAGTCAGTGTCATGGAGTTGCGCAACATGCTGCGGAGTTCACACGAAGAAATGGAAAGTCTGCGACGGCAGCTGCAGATCCGGCCACCGTCTCCAGAACCCGTCAGTTTGAAGACCGAGATTAAGAGGGCAGCGTGTCAGGAACTGCATGTACACCATCATTACCATCGTGGCAATCAAAGAAGTCTACGACGAAAGAAGAAGCGACCCGGGGGAACTGCTGTGCAACCGGTGGAACCATGCGTGTCTACGTCAACTGAGACATCTCCTTCTACGCTCCATCCATCGCTGTTTGACGGTGAGGAGAACAGCCACCAGTCTCGACCAACGACTCCTGGAAGTGAAGCAGAAGCGGAAAAGAAGGGAGGCAATTACACACCCGTGCAACTCGTACTGGGAGCAACCAAAGCGACAGTGAGCGATGCCTGTGCGTTCGCCAAGCCCTCAATTTCCAAGCCAGGGGGAATATCCGGGGTGGAGCTGTTGAGTAGCCTCCCAGCCAAACCTTTGCCCGCGCCACAGAGAGACAAAACGCCGGCAAAAAAGAGAAACAAGTCTACAACAAGACCCTCTGGCGTGAATCAAAGTGGTCCTCTGCCCGTCCTCCTGCCTATGCCCGCACCCATCTGTGCACCCATGTTGCAAAACCTCAACACCGAGGAACTGCAACGTGCACTGATAGACGATGTATAATGAAGCATTACGATAGCCATGACCGTATACGAGACCATCACCGTACTGCATCCCTCTTACACCATACCCCCCCCCCCCCCCCCCCCCCCAACCCATTACCCATGCACGCTTTCATCAACACCCCGTCCCCGGAAACGCCGCATTCCTACTCAACACAACCATTCCCCTCTCTCTGGCAATATACCCCTTCACCAAATCCCTATAAATCAAATTCGCCAGTAAACACTCAACCTCATCCCCATCTCTCCCATCAAAACCCGCCTTTCCCGCCCCTCTAACCCTCAACGCGGCCCCAAACTCCGTCAGCGGAACCCTGGTCCTTCTCTCCCCGTTTTCCAGCCTCGGCGCAGCCAAAAACACCCTGCGACACAAGTTCCTCAGGAGGACATACTTGGCCCTCTCCAACGTCAAATGCAGCCTCTGCTTCACAAAAACTTCTTCCCCTCTCTCCAGCGCAGCCTCAAACCCCGCGGGATCCGCGTTCCGAACTGCATCGCACACCGGGCCGAAGAGGCCCTCCAAAAACTGACTCTGCGCGAGCAGGCGCTTGCTAGGGATGCGATGCGATGTCAACAACCTCGTCGGGATGAGGTACATTAGTATTAGGTCCAGGTTACGGGTTGATGTGGAAAGACACTTTGCGTGTGCTTCGCTGAGGTATTTGTCCGCGAGAGGGTAGTCTTCACTTAGGAAGGCGAGGACGCCGGTGTAGTAGTTGTAGGTAACTTGGTGGGATTTGGGGAAGGCGGATAGAGGGGGGAGTTCGTCTGCTTGGACGGCGATGGAACGGAGGATGTTTTTGCAGAGACTGATTCTGTTGAGGCGGAAGTAGATTTTAAAGAGAAGGTTTGCGAGGTTGTAGAGCGCCCATTTGCGGGAGGAGGAGATGCGGCTGTCGTCGCTCAGGCACAGGGAGAAGAGGCGGTTGATTTGCCGCGCGCAGTCTTCGAGGTTTTGGTTGGGGAGGGATGCTTCGCTTGGGGATTCGGGGAGGATGAGTGCGGTGGTGGGCGCGTGGGTGTCTGCGAAGAGGGCGAGGCGGCGGAGGGTTTCACCTGCGGTGTAGAGGCATGGTATGGTCCAGGCTTGGAGGGCGTTGTTGGAATAACCCCTGTGAAGGGCGCTGACGACGTCTTTGTAGGCTTTGTAGCGGGTTGTAGGGTTGGAAGGGGCTTGGGAGAAGGTGTGGCATGCGGTTAGGATGTCGGTCCAGGCGGATACGACGGTGTAGCCTCGCAGACATTGGCTTAGGTTGGCGTTGAGGGTTTGCAGGAAGTTGGGGTGGGATTTTAGTTGGCTGATGGCCGTTGAACTGATGGTCGTGGCCAGAAGACAGCCATCTTTGTTGCTCTGCGCTCGGTAGAAACTCGCCCAGAAGGTGTCCATTGTTGTACTGATACGGGAAAATGTTGGCTGCCTGTTGCTATGCGGAGGTGTTCCGCGCCTATATCATATGGCTCTACCTAGCAGTGAACCCCCCTATCCCCTCTTCATATCTACTCAAATCATACTCTCCCGGATACCTCTTCACCACATCCTTCAGCTCCTCCAGCTGCTGTATCTGCTCCTCCGTAAATTCCTCATATACATCTGTCATCATCTCCCTCACAGGCGGATGTCTTGCTTTCTCCGCCCTTCTATACGCCTCCAGAACCTCCTTCTTCGTCCCCTTTCGAAGCTCCTCTTCCTTTCCATCGTCCCACAACCCCTGCGCCTGCAGATACTTTCGCAACCTCGCAATCGGGTTGTCCCTTCTCCTCCACTCCTCAACCTCAACCTTTGCCCTGTAGGCAAACGAATCGTCCGAAGTAGAATGATGAGCAACGCGGTAAGACATAGCCTCGATAAGCACCGGCTTCCCCGAGTCTTGCAGGGCGAGCTCCCTCGCCTTCAGCGTAGCTTCCCTCACAGCAAGAACATCATTCCCATCCACGCGAAGCGTCTCTACCCCGTACCCAACGCCTCGTGAAGCAATCCCATCGCCACGATACTGCTCCAGCGTAGGCGTCGAGATCGCAAACCCATTATTCCTGCAAATCCAAATAACCGGACAAGAGCGAGTAGCAGCAATGTTGAGTGCGGCATGGAAATCGCCCTCAGACGCAGCTCCCTCGCCAAAGTAACACGCCACTACCCTCTGATTCTGATCCGCATTCGCATTCGCCAACTTGACCGCGTACGCCGCGCCAGCTGCGTGAGGCAGCTGTGTCGCCAGCGGCGAGGAGATAGTGAATATATTCCCCTTCCTTGAGCCATAATGCACAGGCATGTTCCTTCCCCGTCCACTATCCGCGGCCGTTGCGAATAGCTGTGCCATGAACTCATCTGCGGTGAAGCCGCGGTAGCGAAACACGCCTGGCTCGCGATACTGTGCGAAGATTGGATCAGCGGCGGAGAGTGCCGATGCGCTGCCCACGGCAATTCCCTCCTCGCCGGCACTAACCATGTAGAAAGATATGCGACCTTGTCGTTGGGCGTCAAACATGAGCACGTCTAATACGGAAATAAAGACCATGTCTCTGTACATCCTCAGGAGCTCGTCGGTGGGGATGCCGATGGGGTGGGAAGGCATGCCATCTTGGTCGAGGACGCGATAGGTTGGCATCGAGGTGCTATCGTTTGGGTTGGCGAATCTCAGGGTATTCGTAAATGCGCTGTTGACAGCGCCGGGGAAGTTGATGCCCGTGGCGCCAGGGCGTTGGGATATGCTGCTGGCCCATCTTCTGGAGATGCTGCGAAGAAGGTAGCGGGACATGGTCGCTGAGGTGGCATTGTGCGCGGGTCTTCAGGAGTTCTCAGTGGACTGTCGGCTAGTCGAGGTTTAGCGTGTGGGGAACGCAGGGGCGGACGTGACATTTAGTCACCATTTGGTCTGATCAATAGCGTGCGCAGTTTCATCTCAAAGGGGCAGCGCAAAATGGTTTCAATACTCTAGATGGCAGACTTAGGCAAAGGTTCACACGGTCTGACACTTCCATCATGCCATTCGTAGCAAAGTCAAATCAACTCCGACTTCCATGGCCCGCGTCATGCTATCTAGATGAGCCAGCACCTTTTGTGATGGCCGATAGTGATGATGCGATGAAGGGATATGGAGCTCACTTAACTAGTTGAAGGATGTATCACGTGATGACCACAAACCGTGTTTAGCCACGTGACCTCGGCACGGCCCGCTCGGCACGGCCCGTAAAACCCTACAACGCTGAGACAGTTGCCCTTTTGGCCTTAACGCGTTGTTCTAGTCTTTTAGGCAATATAGAGTAGCGCATACCGTTTAGCTCCGTCATTTATGCCCTCCGGCCTCTCGGGCCTGACATCTCATGTATGTAGCATAGATGACTATACAATTATTCGCGTCTCAGTGTACTCACACTATCAGTTCGTCCCCATCAACTGGACTGGAGAAGGCGCCATGCTGACGCATATCCCGCCGCGTCATGATCGCTGGCTGGTTTAAGGCTCACCAGGTAGCTCTCAAGCAACAATAGCATGGTGGAGGCGAGCCTTGTCCACTGTCATCCAATTTACAGCCCTCTTTCCTCTCTTAACTTTCCAGCCGCTTTCCTACAATTGCGCATACCTGATGTCGCCGTCTTTGATACAAGGTCAGATTATGGAAGGGCTGTGCTGCAAAGCTGAAGTCTTACAACTACATTAAGGTCGACGTCTGTGAGGACAGTCAGCAATAGTCCACAAGTAGCATGACAAGTGTAATGATTGTAAATCAGAAACAGCCTCTACGTTTTCGCAGCACGTGCCTTGGCATCTGAGTGAGCTGGGTTGCGATAGAGTTGTCATCATTTGAGGAGGAAAGGAGAGTGAAATTACCTGGTGGCATTTGACGGTCTTGCAACAAGGCACTCCAGGGCTAGACGGAGTGGTGCCCTTGATGCATTGTAGTACCTTTTGGCCATGATCAGTATTCCAGCACATCATTTACAGCGCATCGAGAGCCATCAATCGATGTTAAGAAAGGTTCTTTTTCGGGGAGATTGTCTGACGTCGACAGCGCTTAGTCATCGAGTCGCATGCTGAGTCAGCGCGTCTTGGCACAGCACACCTCTTTTTGTTGCACCCGCCTCACGTACGCACCAACAGCGTAACTGTAAGTACTCCAAGGCGCATTATAGCCTTCGCTAACACTGCTCAGATGGGTAAGATACTAAAACGAGTCTCCGCAAGACAGCGCTGATTCTGTTTCTGAACAGGTCGCCTGCAGGAGTATCAAGTGATCGGGCGCCATTTGCCCACGGACGCGAACCCGACGCCGAAGTTGTATCGCATGCGCATCTTTGCGCCGAACGATGTCATCGCCAAGAGTCGCTTCTGGTACTTTCTCGCCAAGCTGAAGAAGGTCAAGAAGGCCAACGGCGAGATTGTCAGCCTCAACCAGGTCAGTGCTGCGGAAGCGATGAATCCACACAGCTGACCAAGCAGATCCATGAGAAGCACCCGCAAAAGGTCAAGAACTTTGGCATCTGGCTGCGCTACGACTCACGCTCGGGTACGCACAACATGTACAAGGAGTACCGCGAGATGACGCGCTGCGATGCCGTCGAGTCCATGTATCAGGACCTTGCGGCCCGTCACCGTGCTCGTTTCAGGTCCATCCACATCCTCAAGGTGGTCGAGGTTACGAAGACGGACGACATTCGCCGCCCGTACATCCGCCAGCTGCTCACCAAGGACCTCAAGTTTCCCTTGCCGCACCGCGCACAGCCGAAGAAGGGCCGCACCATCTTTGCGTCTCGCAGGCCCAACACCTTCTACTAAAGTGGGTAGGGTAGCTACGTATTAGAACCTCCACAACCGAACTGCGCCATCCTCCCCACATGTATACGCCCGATCATCGTAGAGCACAAAGTCCCGCACGACATCCTCCCCATGTCCACCCGGAAATTCTACCCTCTCTCCATCTCTCAAATGATGAACATCAGCCATAGCCAACGTCCCGAGCGAATTATCCCCATAAAGCAGCACGCTCCCTCCTCTCCACTCCCCCAATCCAACACAATACTTTGCCCCCAAAATCCCTCTAACATCGCCCCAATCCCTCTCCCCACCCCCCTTCAAATCATACACATTAAACTTCTCATCCGTAGTAACAACGCCCACCCCCCTCCCCCCCTCCATCCACACGCATCTATTCACCGCCCCGCGCACATTCCCAACCCACTCCAACGCCTCGTCCTCGTCCTCGCCCTTCGTCAAGTCAAAAACATTAACCAGTCCGTCCGCTCCGCCAGAAAGTAACCCCGTCCCATAAAAACCCAGACACGTAACACTATCGCTATGCGATTCCGTGAACATACACTTCAGCGAAGCAGCGTTCCCTCGCAGTTCGTAAATCGAAATGATAACCTCTCCCACCCCTTCACCCGTATTCTCCGTCCCCATCGCTAGGACGGGCAGGGTAGGATGCGCTGCGAGCGCGGAAATACCTTTCCCTCCCGCAGGGTTGAGGGTTAGGAGACTCGCTCCTCGGGCGTTGAAAATGTGGAGTGTTCCTCTGCGGGTTCCGAGCGCGAGGAGGTTGTTTGGTAGGGCTGCTAACGCGCTTGCACTCCCCGCAATGGGGTGGGCTGATTGGAGGGTTAGTGGCTGCGTGAGGATGTAGAGGTTTGTGGTGGAGATTGTGGCAAGTTCGCCCGAGGGGAGGGGGGCGATGTGCGTTAGGTATACGTCGCCTAAGCGGGTTGTGGTTTGGAGGTGTGTGGTGAGCATTGCCGTGGTGGAGTGGGGGGAAGTGGTGGTGGGTTTGGAGTTTTTGGCGACGACGCCGAGATGGAGTCGAATGGGGTGACAAGTCGGCGAGTCGCGTAAACAGATCTGCCGATTCCATTCCCCATGAGTTCCTTCGACGACAAGCGAATCCCAAGCGAAAAGTACAAAAACCCAAGAGACCTCCTACCGCGGTACACCCTATCCACCGCTAACATCGACATTGTTCCCGAAGACTCCGCCCAAAGACTTCACCTACGCGATGTAACCTATCCTTCCCACCCATCCCAACACCCCCGACTACTACCAAATTTATCAGCACCCGTCACCCCACGGAGTGGGATTCATCCCCACCCGCCCCAAAGCTCTCGCCTCATCCTTCAAGAAAGTATACAAACCCGTGCCCTCGAATTCTCGGGGCCGGCTTCCCTTCGAACTCACGACAAAATCCCAATCAGTTCCATCTAATCCCAACCCAGCGAGTTCAACGCGTGTATGCAGTACGCTGTGCTTTACCGCCGCCCCCCTAACCAACTAGGCGGTCTGCAGGGAACGCGAGATTCGCAATGCTTAAAATTACGAAGCTGAAATCAATCTGCGCGAAAAGTGAACGGGGAGTTGAATGCTCGATTGGGTTGGAGTTTCTATGGTTGGATTTTAAGGTCTGCGCCGGGATGGATTGGGGAGGAGGTGGATGGGGGTTGATAACTCCGAGATTGCATTATTCGCAAATTGAATTGGATTGACTATTGGGGGGATATAAGGAGCTTTGATGTTGGGGGGAGAGACAGCTTGCGGGAGTAGGAGAGGGCTTGGGTGGGAAGAAGTACCTCTATGAGGGTGATTTCTCTATCGGAGGGCTGGGGGCAGGATGGGGACGAAGATTTTGGAGGGGATGAAGAGGAAGAGGAGGTGGGTGGGTGGTTCCAGCATTTGCGCTGACGAGAGGGGGGGGTATCCGATGGGATAATGATGTAAATCAGAGAAATGAGAAGTCATTCACTTGGTAAGATTCTTTCGGGGGCGAGATCTCGACCATGGGTAGGGTTTGATACTCTTCTTCTTCGTTTCAATCGCTCTGCAGAAAGATGATCTTTTTGGGGATGATATAAGGGGACTTGACTTGTTCAACTCCACGGCGTAGAAGTCCCGAGACTTTTTGGTAACTGACCACTTCATTTGAATAGATCGCCTGCATCAACAGAGCTATGTTCCGGCGCTTCCTCAAATGATGGACGGCCTGAACGTTCCTCGCCACAGCATACAACCATGTTGATATTGGAAGCTTAGTTCAACTGACCAAATCAGCAAAGAAATAGCACGAAAGTGTTGTAAAGACCGTCAACCAACGTCTGATGCAAAGTGATATCCCAGGACGGGGAAGCCCTAAGTTAGCTGATGGCTTTTGGACTTCCAAAAAACACCACAAGTTGTTGATGGCACCGATATCCCCATCTACGCCCCGTCGTGTAGCATGCATCCCAACAGCACACAGTTTCACTCAACCAATACCATAGCCATAGCGAATCAACATACAATATTCCCTTGTTCAACGCTCGTTGTCCAGGATTGACACAATCCTGACGAACGAATTCAAATATTGGGAGATTCCGAGGGCCATAGCCATTGGTTCTCGGGTCCACGAAGTCGAGAAACATCATACACACGACACGTCATTTGGCCAGTGACCCGCTCACTGTGAGGGAGTAGCCTGTGTACACACTATCCCTCTCTTGAAAGGAGAGGGGAGGTTGTCTTTGAACCCAACGCCGCCCTATGCGCTTAGCGCGCTGACAGGGATGAGGAATCATTTGTTTGTTTTGTTTGTTATTCATTTTACGTCTATGGATGGGTCATAACTCCTAATGAGCTTATGCCCGGACCCTAATGGGCGCATCTGGCATTGCATTCCACTGTTACGCTTAGTTTGAGCTTATTTATATATTTGAGGAGAGTGGTATGACTTTCCGAGCACCAAAGTTTCAGATTGGTACACTTAAATTAAGTTGAGTAATATGTCGAGAGAAAGCGGTACGCGTTTCTGAAGGTCAAACTTGCATATTGGTACGCCTACTTTGTGCTGAGTTATCCGTGGTTGCGGTCGGGGTACGAGTTCTTAGGCCCCGAAGTTTCATATGAGTACGCTTAATTTGAGTTGAGTTACACATTTAATTAATGAGTACACGTTTTTGGACACCGATTTTTCACATAAGCGTGCTTGGATTGAGTTATACTATTCTGACTCCTTAAAAATACACATGGTACATTTAATTTAAGCTGAGTTATATATAAGAGAAAATGAGTATTTGTTTTGAGGCTGGTACATATTCTTGGTGATTTGATTTCGTGACGGGATTCGATATTCGTCCAAGACGAATGGTATCATCCCAGTTACTCTCTGGAATGCAGATGTCTGAGCATCGCGTCAGTCAGATAAGAATAGTATTATATCAATTTAGAGTGCTATCTGGGCCCCGGAATTTACTACTTCATCCGGCATCATCTTACGCTTTCTTCGCCCAGAAGGACGTATAGATATAACTTCTCCTCAAGGCCATATATCATTGCTTGTCTGGTCGCCATGGGCAACATCAATTCACATTATAATATAGTACAAACGCTCTGCAGCACAATAAACCGATTGAATGTGACAAGCATGTTTTCTTCCTCCCTCCAAGTGTGGCGATCTGTTCTCGCTTCCCCAGGCACTCGGTGAAAGTGACCAGGCTGCTGTTGCGTTCGCAAAAACTCTCTAGAGCTGTTCTATTTCCCTGAGCGGCGGCCTCTTCCACGCCCGTTCGATACCTGCCTCTGCTAACCCTGCTTCATTTATTTCCCGACCTTATTTCCACCCTGCTCAATTTCATCTCCGTCCTCATCACTGCCGGTATCGTCCCTCACTGCAGATGGCGCAGTTTGACCATGATTGAAGTAAGCAAACTTGTCCACCAACATACGCTGCTCGTGCTTCCAGAACGGGGCTGTGTGGATTTGATTTTATGTTGGCCTCGACATTATTCAAACTCCACTTCAATGCCCACAGATGTGCTTCCAACTCGTTCCCCTCTGGCGGTCTTGCGATTTAGTGAGACATGGTCGAAGAAAAGCCAGGGCTCCGGCAAAGGATTGAAGCATTGGACGATATGCCTGCACACCAGAAATCGGTTATCGGTCATACGCTACGTTGCGTTCATCATAGATCCGGCATGGACGATAACGTTCTCCCAGTCCATGTGTGATCTTGTTCTGGTCAACTTTGATGTTCCAGAGGTTAACTGCTGGGCAGCTGAGAGACTGTATGGTGCTAATGGTGTTACTTTCTCTATCTTCGTTGAGGGCCATACCGATACATAAGGGATCGGGAGTAAGCATGCTTAAATCTCTGTGTACCTTCTGGCGTTACACAACATTCCCTCTTAGGCGTCATTGCCAAGCTACACACATTAACACAAACCTCTGCCAGTCTTGTTTTTCATTATCTTGGCAATGAAGTGCGGGACTTCGAGCAGGCTGCTTGCACGGCTGGACGGGCTACGGCACTCACACTCTAAATATTCATGTCTACGTCTAGCTTAGTTATCTCCGAACCAATAGCATCATTCCCTGCAACGATCCTACGACATTCGTCTGCTTTGTTCTTGTGTTCGGCCAGAAGATCTGGTTGTAGCCGATTTGGAAAGTCTGCATCGACGCCGTAGTGAATGTCCCTCGCTTTTTCGCCATGCGACGGCTTTGCTAGTAATCTCGCGGGTCTTGCGCCTTGGTGAGTTGGGGGAAGCACTGCAATGACCATAAATACCTGGGTAAGGCTGCGATACATGCTCGGTCCAAAATTTTCACTACAATCCCGCGAAACAACCGGTTTGTAAGCCTCCAAGGAGGCACCCCGGTTTATCTCTTGGTTCGATTGAAGAAAATTACAAAGGGATAATTTCGAGATCGATGTTAGAGCGTGTTTTCACCATGTTTGCTATCGGCAGCACGTTGACAATGTATTTTGCCAGGAGCTGTGACGCAACTTCGATCATGGCATGTACGTACTGGTGGTATCTTTTTTGACTGAAAGTGAACGATCTTATTTCCTCGTTTTATAGACCATGCGCCCGGGATGAACGTAAGCGCCTTGCGGACCCTCGATAGTATTCTTGAGTGTCATCCCGAGAAAGCGCTTGACTTTGGGCGGCATTCCTGAGCGAGGGAACATTAGGATGGCTATATCCACTTCTGTATCGTCATGCTTGTTGACACCGTTCACATTGTTACTCCGACATTGTCGTTATATGAGGTATAGGGCACCTCCTGTCTTGCATAACAGCACGCTGATAGTGCTATTATAAAAGATAAGGCTCGGTGATTTCGAGCTTCTTGACTCCGGACAAAAAGCACACAGCACTCATCATTTTGGATTTCCGCATCGTCGTATTTCTCGTCATCGCGAAAGATCTTATCGACACCACTGACATCATCTGACTTATCTGCCGCGTCGAGATTATCGAATGTGTCCGACCGACGTCTTTTCTCCGATCGTGTTCGATGCAACAGCCAAGGAGGCTCGATGGACTTTCTCGCCGCAACTGAATTGCAGTATATACCAACAAATTCTGGGCGGTTTCGTTTCTTAAACGGATTCGGCTTGTTAACCAAATGAAAGCGAAGGTGGACTAGTTCCTCTCTGAGACAACAAAGGTCGGCGAGATTTAGAGATTTTTCGTGATCAGCTCGCGTAGCTCATTAGATGTGCATATCCCACCATTGGAAGTGGTCAATGCCAACCGCACATCAGATTAGTGGGCCTGCGTACGCCCTAACTCCGACGTCTTGAATAAATTGTTGGTGCACCCTGTCGACCATTTCACAGCCATCGCCAATCGGCCGTCGCCAATCGGCCATCACTCCACCACGTCAGGTGATGGAGCACCATTTTTGACTAGATCTCTTGAAACAATAATGCATAAGTTAAGCTGTACCGAAGTCCAGTTGGCATCGAATCCAGCCAATCGTTGCGGTTTCATGAATACGTCATCCTTGATCACGCCATCCTGCAACCTCGACATCTACAGGACAAGACAAGGAAAGGCGGTGAGGGAGCTATGAATAATATTGTGCTTCCCAGTAGAGTGAAGGTTGGGGGAGACTGTGGGTGTTCAATGGCAAAGTCTAACCAAATGATTTCATGATCAGCAGAGGTGACGGCACTGATCGATGCGGGCATTCAGGACGCAGTGTTGCACAGGACGAGATCCAGGGTAAATCCGGCGTTCGGGCTGGTTTGGCTGAGCTCTGAATGAGTTTGCTCCTGGTGATGTGCAGATTGGAAAATTGCAAATTTGAATTTGCAACACCTTAGTTGCAATTCCGCCCGAACCGAGAAGCCGATACTAATCCGCCACCCCATACATTGCAAAATTGCAAAATTACACCTTGAAATTTTACAACCAATCGGCATGTTCAAGAATGACCGCACACCGGAACAGCTGTATTATCTGCGCACCCACCAGGTTCAATCATCCGACTCGACCTACTCGATGCTTCACGTGCTACTGTGCAACATCGTCGAATTCCAAAACACATCTACGATTCTCATCTTCGATACCACTGCTGGCAGGTGAGAGGACTGTTGGATTGAAGCATCGCAGCTAGCGCGTATGCGGGGCTCCTGCATAGCAAGTCAGCGAGACCTCCTACACTACCAGCTGCACCCTAGGTTTTTCCCTCACAGAGGTTTTCCCTCAGGGTCATGTAATATGTGACATGGTGAATGCGCCCTGCTGGTGTAAGACGTGACGTCACCGGCCCACCGGTGCCGAATATTTATCCTGAACGTCCCCTCATAGAGATAGATAGTCATTCACACTGTCATTTTGACACTGGTATTGACTCATATACATATACATCTGCATCTGTCCTGTCCCTGATTTTGTCTATCGCTTCGTCCTCGTCGGGCCGCTGCGCACTCTCACCCACAGGAGCCCAATCGCTACATTCCGGTGCTCAGATGAAACGGTTCAATAAGTCCCAACAACGAGGACAATCAGAACTGCTATCTACTGGGAAGCTAGAATACTATAAACCAATCTAGAAGCGCCGTTCATCTGCGCGTGGTAGTGAGTGTAGTTATGAATAACTAGCAAGGCGCGTTGGTGTATTAAATTCCCTGTGCGCTTAGGCGGCGCGGGTCGACCCGCGCGCACTTACAGCCTTTCCTCAACAGTAAGAATGCCTTCAAATACTCGCTGTCAACCTCTTATTGAGATTACCAATCAACGAAAATCTCGCCATGATATTTTTGAGTGGCAGGGGGGTGCCATTGTTGCGAGGTACAACGCTTGGGAAGGACCTGTCAATGTCTCTAATGCAGAAGGACTCCCCCAATCTACTGTGACCAATATCATTCGTCGAGCGAAGCAGGACAAGAGCGTGGAGAATAGGCCGAGGTCTGGAAGGCCGAAGAAGGCGAATAAACGTGATGAGCGGGCGATACTACGTTGTATCCGCCTAAAGCCCAAAATGACATATCAGGAGTTGGTGCAAGAAGTTGGGCTGACCCTGAGCCGCCAAACGTACCGGCAAATTCTTCAAGACTCTAAAATTGCTTATTAGAAGGCCAGGAAGCGTCATGCCCTTAACCAGGAAACTGCCAACAAGCGACTAAGATGGGCAAGGCAGCATCAAGACACAGACTGGGGCGTCCTGGATATTCTCGTACGAGTGCTCCGTTGAAACAGGGGCGGGAAATAAGCCCTAAAGGGTTTTCGGAGCTCCAGGCAACAAGTTGGATAAGGCCTTTGTCCAAGATTACTCAAAAGGTAAGCAAGGCCGCGTAATGGTCTGGGCAATGACTGGCAAAACGATCGAGGAAAGCCATCTTGTCGTCATGTAGCGTGATCTCACCTCGCGTAGCCAAGGCCACACCTCTCGATCTTACGTCGCAGCCATGCAGGCCGGGCTGCTGCAACATTACAATGGGCAGGTATTCCAGCAGCACAACGCCCGAATCCATATCCTCGTCAGGCGATGGCCTTTCTTCGGGTCCAGGGGGTCAGGATGATTGACGACTGGCCGCGGTACAGCCCAGACCTGAATCCTATCGAGCAAATTTGGGGTTTTTTGAAGTGGAAGGTCTACGAGATCAAACCAGACATTGACTGCATAAGAAATAAAGTAAAGCAAATGGCCATGCTCGAAGAAGTTCTGCCAATCGTTTGGAAGCAGATTTATCGTGGAATCGTGGAAAACCTGGTCGACTGCATGATAGAGCGCGTTGAGGCCATCATCTTGGCTGACGACTGGTACATTCGCTTTTAGTTCACGATAGATCATTCATTCATCTTGTTGAGCCCTTTCCAATACTATTTTTAAGTTGCGGGTCTTCACGATGTTGTTGGCTGAAGTAGTGTTGCTTCAAACTTGACAGCATCTGGGCTGAATCGGAAAGGTGTTGAACTTCGGGATCTTGCGCGTGATTACCATGATCAACATCCTTTCATGTATGCAGCATACATAACCATACAATTATTCACGTCTTAGTGTACTCGCACTATCAGTTCGTCCCCATTAACTCCCTTACATCGCCGGCAGTTTAATACTTGTCCTTGCACTTGCAGTCACCTTGGGCATTGCAAGGACTGCATCCAATGTCCACCTCGTATTCATACATCTGAGTGCATCGCAAACGATGCCTTTTGCTGACCGCGCGGCCAAAGACTTTGATAGGAACAAATAAGCTGAAAGGCAGCCCAGATGTCCGTGACAATGTTTGTGAACTTTGTGATAGATCTAAGCGTTAGGTAACTCACTGTACCGAGATATTATTCCTGCAAAGGTCCTCTAACCTTCAAAATCATGACAATCTATCATACCACATATATACTTCTTCTAACATTCCCTATGAATTTTATGCCGATCGGAGACGAAACTCAAGTCAATCACAGTTTTTGTCAGTTTATTCACCTGTCTATGAAAGTATTCGCTAACGTACAGCAGACGACTGCCTAGCTGCCAACGGCTGTCTTGGATGCCAGATAATGGTGGAGTGCCCCATCCATCATCCAATCTGTAAGAGCCCACTTCAGAGTTTGTGTATTAATGACTGACACGTTGGACAGGGCGCAGTATATCCGCCCTCATCCTGACCCCTGCGGCCATGGCGCCTTTGTGGAAATATCCCATGGTCAATGGCTCGGGTATGCAGGACCATCATACACAACCACCGTACTATAAGTTTCCCGTCCATATTCGCGGATACCATCTAACGCAAAGTAGCTGATGACGTTGGCTCCGCGCCCGCTAGTAAGCCCCGACTCTGCCCCGATGAGGCCAGCAGACAGAGCCTAACCCATATGCTGGGCTCAACGCGACAGCTTCCCGAGTGTAGCGACGCTACTTATGTTCAAAACCGCGCATTCTTCGTGAATATGCTTCATGTATTGAATGGGGCGACATAACAATACACACAGGCCTACGTGTACCCTAATTTACGTGGAGTTAGGTATATTAATTGTTCTGCATGAATGATGTTTCTGGCCCTTAGTGGTCAAGTATCACTGGTGTGGACAGGAAACAGCGATGGAAGAAAGACAACGCGACTGCCCGCCCGAGCCGGCGGGCGGAACTATATACAAGAAAACAACTAATCTATTAGCGACAAAAATGTCGATCATACGATCGACATGCCGAGGCACCGGCAAGGATCGACATTATGCCACCTCTCGTATCAAGCAATCCTTTGTACCAGTGAGACCCATGTTTCATATAATATTCTTACTGCTGAAATATATATCTCTTGTCATTTTACATGCTAAAGAGTTGGCCATACGTGCTCCCTGCCTTAGCTCTTTCACATTGAATCAAAGACAGCTCTCTTCGTCTCTGTCATCGTTTCCGCCGTTAGTCTAGTTAAGCTTGCCCAAGTGGGATTTGCAATGGAGACCGAGGACTGGAATGAAGCTGGGAACATTGTTTTTGGGCATCAGCCAGGGCCATGATATCGAATCAAGGGAGGGACCAGCGCATATAGGCTTTGAACGCAAACAGATCCATGTAAATGCCTTTCGTCTTGATGTGCAGCGTGAAATGGCCCATGGACAATTCCCCTTTGTCCACACTTGGGGGATAAATTTGCAGATAACAGTAACTCCAACTCGTCCAGGGTATGATCCATCCTTGTCGGCAATGGATAGCTGGCTGGCGGAAGCGTCTTTGCAGACTGAGCGGCGATAACAGAAACGTGCTCATGGAAGACGCTAGGAGCTGGTAGACCAGTCCCCGTTTGGCTCAACTCGATAATGTTGGCATGAAGTCTCGTTGCTATCAGTGTACGATGCCACTGCGCGACACCTCTTACACCAGCAGCTGCACCCTAGGTTTTGTCCTCACAGAGGTTTCCCTCAGGGTCATGTCGCATGCGACATGGTGAATGCGCCCTGCTACTGTTATGAGGTGAGTCATGGAGTAAGACTGCATGCTGACAGTCTTACTGCATGTATGACCACTTGCTTATGGTCATACAATTGATGACTCTTCATACGAGGCTACGCACGGGCCTTCCAGCCCAGAATATATTCTCTGATGTTCCCTCGAAGATATACTTGTATTCACTCATAAAACACATCTCTACTTTCCATCCATCGTTCTCACTCATACATACTATCTGTCTTCGTCAGTTCATCGTGAGCCATAAGGATCATAGTTCCGGGTGTGGGCAAGAAGTAGTACAGCAATGAGCATGGAAAGCAGGACGAAGGATTGAAGCTTGGAATCGTGGACTCCAAGGCCGAGGTTGGAAGATAAGATATGGCTGGGATTGGATGAGACGATCTGGGCAAGAGGGAATTCGGGCACAGGACAAACTTTCTGTGGACGTGCTTCTCAGCGCCTGGAGGAGCATTGCACTGGAAACAATGCCAAGCGTACTCAACTTTGAGAGCACGAATGCTCGAAGTTCGCCCGCTCGCTAAGGCTGATAATGCCTTGCCCTTGCCAACATTGAGCAAGGTAGATATACGTGGACGAACTTGGCAGGTGGATCATTACAAGATATCTTCTCCATCGTTACTAGCTCGCCAATATTCTTGAAAGCAGGTTAACACAGTATTGTGGGCATTGCCGGGTGAATCAAATCAGTCAGCTTGTAAGACTTTCGATTGAGCAATTCAGATAATGTCTCAATGGAAAACAGAAGCTCCACCATGACACTAGCAGATTGCATAGTCTGGTGGCAAGCACTGTTTCATCTCCTCGAAGGAGCACCCTGGGGCGAAAGTCGGCTATCGTTGAGGAGGGTCGGGCCAGACGTTCTTTGAATCACACTTTACAGGCCGGCGGCACTAAATTGCGGATCTGGTCTGGGTCACCCCTTTTCCCTCTGACGGTCTTTGCTGGCTCCGATGCTGACGGCAGTATGGCGCATATGACGCTGGAGCTTGTGCGCGTTCTCAGACCTGCCGGCAAAAGATGCAGAGTCCAGACACAAGAACTCCACGTGGGTTAACTGCGGCAAAGTCTTAGTCAATCCACGTGGAATTAGCTATGAATGAACAAAAGCATGATCGGGAATCCATGCCTGTCGAACCGGAAGAGCTGATCGGGGTGTTGCAGTTCCGAGACGAGGAAGTCTTCTTTCCGGGTTTGCAAAAGCAATGTCAAAGACCGAAGTCGGCCAAGCGCTAAACCTTGGTCAGGGCTTTGCAAGATTTGAGGGTCGGGCTGGGGTTGCGGAGCAAGACGGTTGGGGTAGGATAGCATTTTTACTGCTGGAAGACCAAACCACGAGGATGGAGGCAATGATGAGCATGCTGTCTTCCCTCTTCTTGCTTCCCAGATCTGTCTCCAGGCCAGCTCTGGCTTGATCAGATAGAATTCGCCAGCAACCTGCTTCCACGGCTGACAGGTCCACGACGTGCCATTTTCGGCACTTTGACCTTTTATGTTTTCATAAAGCCCGATCTCCTCTGTGAACAGCGGCTGCCCTGCGTTTCGGCGAAACTATATATAACAAACTTGCCCCGATGCCTATGTTCCTCCAAGCTTAGGCTGGGTGCTCTGCCAGTTCAAAACCTGTCAGCAACTTCAGTACTGGATCATTGACAAGCGCAACACTGGTACCAATACTGGGCTTCACAAGTTCTAGCCTGAACATTGTTTCCGTCCAAGAAGGTGGTTGGAATTCTTTACCGCTACTCGAACCGGGGAGTCAGCGTATGCCCACGGAGAAATGTTGCTGCTCTCTTGCGGGCTGGCTGCACATGAATGCAGACTCCAATGTCCATCCCCACTCGAGTCAATCATTGAACTTGAGCCTTACTGTTGTTGTGAAAAATTGGGAAGGAGTTTTTCAGTTGCGTCTGGAGCACGACTATGAAGATGTTAGGGGAAGGGCAAGAGAGGGGGTTGATAGACGATTACGTGGTGCATTTGTACAAGCTAAGCACAAGCTAGTACTGGATATCTCACGGGAGCATTGCGCTGGAAGTTTTTCAGATCTGTCATTGTTGTCCTCCACGACGTGCCCTTGAAGATAATGTACGTAAACTTCACCGGTTCCGGGGAACGATGCAGAGAAGATCTGCTCTGTCCTTCTGCTTCCGAAAAGAAATGCAGAGCATGAGCCCATTGTCTTCCGTGAAACATCCTAACTACATCACCATTTGCTGCCCTCTCCATAGACCATATGTTCGATTCCTTACAAAAAGAGTTCCCCTAAAGACTCAGGGTTTGGACATTTATACTTTCGGTTTACTCAGTATAGCAATCTCCACGAATTCCTCGGTTCACTCCTCAGCGGTCTTATCATCGTGACTTGCCGTGAAGGCCATTCGTTGCAGTGGCCCAGGGGTTCGTGGAACCAAGGTGCGGCCGCTTATCTCGGAAGTTGTAATGCCTTTAGCAAGCAAGCGCCCTCCGGCTGCGCCAGGGATCCACTCGACACGGCGCTCACTCATCGTGGTCGTGAGCATTACGGCCAGATCATCACTGCCTTCTTTCGTGGTGGAAGCGGCGAGCGTCGTTCCGAGACTTGTAAGCCAAGTTGCCGCCTGGGCTGCAAATGGCCCACTCTGGTTTGCTTGAAGGACGTTGACGAGGTTCTTCGCGGAACCCAGGGAGGTCGTAGGAACGTTAGGATATCAAGCGCGACCAGTTCAAACGCGGTGATCATTGACTTGGAGCTTGGGCGCCAAAAGGGGCCGTCTCCAGCTTTCGGTCCAGGACGGCCGTTGAGTCAGCATCAGTTTGGTTTCGTTTGGAGCTGCTTCAGGTCGTCATGCTTCGTTCCAACCTTTCTTCAGCTTGCTTGCCGTTCGCCCAACTTCACCATTACATCGCGGATAAAGTTTTCCGGCAAAGAGATAAAACCCATCACTGTGATCCCTACATGCTGAGCCAGACTTCTCTTTCTCATGCCAATACCAGGCGCACATCGAAGTGAAGACGCAACTCCATGAAGTGAACGGGTTCAAGCTTGCCATCTATCTTGGTCACCAACGGCATTGGCTAACAACTGGTGGTCTCTCCTCTGCAGTCCATGACGTCTAGAACTAACATGGCCACACACCCTTCTCCAACAGGTGGAGTTTACTGACCTGGCCTCAGAAGCGGCGCCGAGGGTGTCGAGGGTCTGCAGGACAAGTTGTTGCCAATACGGTTCAGTATGGTCCGAACTCCGCCCTCCATGTACCAAAGACCCCGCTCACTGCCAGTAAGGAAGCGCTGTGGCATTTCCTTGCATGCGAGCTGATTACCGACAGCGGTAATGGAAGAAAACGAGGCAGCGTCAAGCATAGAAAGTGCGGAAGATTTAATTGTATCCCTCGCAGTCTTAGACGAAGAAGCGCTCCAAGGGCGACATTGCCGTGATGGTTGTGGTGAATCTCGTTGGTGGCAGACCCAACGACCGGACACACGGCCTGTCCCATCTAAGAGAATTTGCCTTCCTGATAAAAGGATTGCCCCGATCATTTTCATCCTGGAGAGTTCTAAGGCGCCGATGGCGTCTTTACCCATACAGGCTAGCAGCACACTGTGTAGCTAACGGAAGGGCCTTCGTAGACCGCGGCCTTCCAGCTGTCTTTACTACAGGCGAAGTCGATTCGCAAGCCGTGTGTCGCCTCCAAAAAAGGTACCCTTCCAGCGCTTGGGGCTGCCGCCTGCCGGCGCTCCCATCGTTTGATCAGGCTTCTTCTTCTTCTGGCCCTTGCCTTTTATAGCCAAGCTGGCCAGGAACCTTGTCCAGTTCTTCTGCTGTCCTTTTCTCCAGCGGTCGTTCCCCCTGCCCGGCCTCGCCGCCTCTTCAACTACGTTTGGCGGAAGTTTGTTGGATGAGCCGCTATGGCTGACTGTTGGCATGCTTCACATGGGAAATGACGACTCTGGCGTGTAGATAGGCCTCTATGGGTGGACGGGCAGTAAATATTGATGCCATTGAAAGAACGGTTGGCGACTCTAAAGTTTGGAAAAAATAATTGCTATATTCAGTCTGATAACATTACTCGGCCAATGGTCTTGCCTGAAAACTACGCTACCAAAGCAGATACTGGGCTCCAAAGCTCTTCAGATGCTCAACTGCACCATTTTGTTTCCTCGCCCCCCAAAAATTTGCGTCATATCACGTGCAGCTGCTGAATTATATGCAGGTGGGGCCCACGCAGCCTCCCTTCTTCAACGCAACGTCGATTTTCTCTTCTACTATTCCACCACCACCCACTTCAAACCAATCTCCACCCAATTCGTTTTCAACACACACGCGATATCTCTCTGCTTACCATGTCTTCCTCTACCAAAGGCGTGCACTTCGGTGCCGGCAATATCGGCCGCGGCTTTGTTGCCGAGTTCTTGCACAACTCGGGCTTTGAGGTCGTTTTCGTTGATGTGATGGATGCCGTCATCGACTCGCTCCAGAAGACCAAATCTTACACCGTCACCGAAGTTAGTGATGAAGGTGAGCATGACTTTACGATCGACAACTACCGTGCCCTCAATTCCAAGACCGACATGGAAAGTGTCATTCAGGAAATTGCCACGGCCGATACAGTTACTTGTGCCGTTGGTCCGAACATCTTGAAATTTATTGCGGAGCCTATTGCCAAGGGCATCGCCGCTCGTAAGGCCGAAAAACCCATCGCAGTGATTGCCTGCGAGAACGCTATTGGTGCCACCGACACCCTTCGCCGCTTCATTGAAGAAAAGATGGATTCAGAGACGAAGGATAAGATTGGTGAACTAGCTCGCTTTGCCAATTCCGCGGTTGACCGCATTATCCCCATCCAGCCCGACAACGCTGGCCTTAACGTGCGCATTGAGAAGTTCTATGAGTGGTGTGTTGAGAAGAGCCCGTTTTTGCCTATGGAGCCCCCTGCCATCAAGGGTGTACACTATGTCGAGGATTTGAAACCGTACATCGAGAGAAAGCTGTACACGGTGAACACGGGCCACGCAACGGCAGCCTATTACGGCTACCAGTACGGGGTCAAGTACATCCACGACACCCTCGCTAATCAGGATCTCAAGATAAAGGTGGTGGAGGTGTTGATGGAGACTTCTGACCTGATCTGCACGATCCACCCCCACGTAAGTCGTGAGGAGCAGGCTGAGTATATGAAAAAAATTATTAGCCGCTTTTCAAATCCGGCATTGCGTGACAACATCGAGCGCGTGGGTCGCGCTCCCTTGCGGAAGCTCGGTCGCCGTGATCGCCTCATTGGTCCCGCTGCTCAGTTAGCGGATCTAGGTCAATCCTGTAAGGCCTTGCTAGGAGGTGAGAATATCAGACTTCTTCAAGGGAAAGACTAACGTTGGACCTCAGCCATTGAGATGGCTCTACGTTTCACCAATGTGCCGGGCGATGACGAGTCCGTTCAGCTGTCGAAAATACTCAAGTCGGATGATGCGACCACGGCCACCAAAAAAATTACCGGGCTTGAGGAATCCCACCCGGTCTTTAATGGCGTGTCTGATAAGGTCAAAAAGGTTCAGAATGAGATTGCTTAGGTACTGGGCTGCCAGAAATCAGAGCTGTTAAGTAGATACATGCAATAACTTTCCCAAATCGCGTCAATGAGTAAAAGTTGCTTTTGCAACCGCTTAGGAAGATATCTATAGGCCATCGAAAAGGCTCGCGGTCACTTAAAAAGTCGGCGTTAAGTATGAAGTGGATAACGATTCTCAGGGCACGCATAACTATGACACCATAGCAGTAAGGCTGCTCCTTACGTCCTATCTGCCGTCCTCTCCACGTCCCCCTTCACATTTCCATGTCTTCTTCACGCTCCCATCCCGTCCTTCTCCTTCACCTCCATCCTGTCCTCCATTTCCTTCCACCCCCTGCTCCCCCTTTCCTCTCCTCTCCATCTTCCCCCACATCCCCTCCCTTCTCTTGTCCCCGCTGCCTCTTCTATGCTTCTTAGGCCCCCTTTCGTTTTCGCTGTCGAACACTTGTTATCCTGTGCGCATCCCCCTCAAGGACGCCACCTTTGGCCTGATTCGAAGGCATCTTCAGAAGATTGTTCCAGGATGACATAAGTTGTTCAGTGTGTATGTACTGGACCGAGAAATTTCCAGAAAGAACAAAAGAAACAAATTCGCTATCGTGGGAAACTCGGAGCCAGTAAGAAGACGGCTCGGGAGTGACGAACTTGGCGGAGTAATGTCGAGATCACTGATGTCGGAGGCAAGGATTTCGGTGTAACGCTTCATGACTCGAGTCTTGAAGAGTTGGACGAGAAATGGAGACTGAGTGTGCGTTTTTTCTTATGCGCATGGAGTTTTCGAGCTCCTTCCGCGTTCGCTAAGATGACGTCACTACTGACCCGCTCCACCGTGTAGCAATTCCACCATTATGTGCATCTGTTATTAAGAATGAAAATTTCTGTCTTCCAATGCAAAAACCGATCGACCTCAGCCAGGAAGAACTGTCTAGGCCTCATACCAGCTCTTCAAAGACGAGACATGGGAACAAATTTCGGGCAATATCTCTGATTATCTGACGAAGACAGATAGTATGTATGAGTGAGAACGATGGATGGAAAGTAGAGATGTGTTTTATGAGTGAATACAAGTATATCTTCGAGGGAACATCAGAGAATATATTCTGGGCTGGAAGGCCCGTGCGTAGCCTCGTATGAAGAGTCATCAATTGTATGACCATAAGCAAGTGGTCATACATGCAGTAAGACTGTCAGCATGCAGTCTTACTCCATGACTCACCTCATAACAGTAGCAGGGCGCATTCACCATGTCGCATGCGACATGACCCTGAGGGAAACCTCTGTGAGGACAAAACCTAGGGTGCAGCTGCTGGTGTAAGAGGTGTCGCGCAGTGGCATCGTACACTGATAGCAACGAAACTTCATGCCAACATGAACCTCCTGCGGTTAGAAAGTGAAAAGCACAAGCGCAGATCTCGAAACCGACCGGCCTTTTACTACTTCAGATCTCTTCTTGAATTAAAGTGAGGCTCTCAATTTGACAAAGTGGACGGGACACCGGTCGTTAAATGTCAGAGTTTATATGAAAGCGATACGGGGAGTTGAAGCAGAACATGTCTAAGCACTGTGGCCCAGGATAAATAGAATTAATCGAGATCCGGGCGCTCCAATGTTATGTCTCGTCGGGGATAGTGGCCTTTGGAGCATTCTTTGACTTTGGATTAATATCTTAAAACTTGACATTACTTATCCAGGTATCCATTGCATTTTGTGGACTGAGGACTCCTCAATCTGAGTTGTGTGCCGCTACTTGTATTTCTAAGACCTTTTAAAAAAAATTTATCTATGTCCACGGCGCCGCTTTTGGCCTTGCGATGACCTCTCACAGCGCTCTTTGGAGGCTTATTAAAACACGCAAGGCAACTTGCTGTGGCTTCAATGAGGTTTTTGCAAATGTGAGTTGGCCTCATTGTGGTTGGTCATTCCCACAGAGACTTGATGTCATCATATTTGTTTGCAGGGGTTGCATGGCATCATCTGAATCGGGTAATTAATAACAGGGCTAAATTAGCGTTGAATTTTGTATGTTGCTTTCGGTCTGCTGTCACGAGCCAACTCCACTTGTGTGAAACCCCCTCCATCCTCTTTCAAAATACCTCTTCCACAGCACGGAGCACTCCCTCCGCAAGACCAATATATCTCAGCACCCTATGGATCTTTACGCCGGGGAAGCCTCTGACTATCGCTTTTCTGCCATAGCTGCGGCATCCACCAGTGAGTTTTTTCCCCGCTCAATCGTTTGATTAATGACAATGCAGACAACGTACCGCGTCGTCCCGCCAAGATGGCTTCACTCCCTGATCCTTATGAAACGGAGCCGGACATTGAGCGCGAGAAGCTCATGTATGCTTTATACGGTGGAGGAAGTGAAGAGGAGGAAGGCCACAAGACCAGATCGGAGGGCTCGAAAAAGACGGACTCCAGCGCTGTGACGAAGCAACGCAAAAAGCTGAACAAGTCCAGCATGCCACCCAAGACGACCTTCGAGTTGGATCCATGTCGTCCATCTTTCTTGTTGGTGCGTCCGGTCGACAACTACGGATACCTCCCAGACGGCAGTTACTTCGAGATTAACCCTCCCACGGACGAGAAGGCTACCAAGACACCGTTCTGGCAGCATGCCGCTGAAAAACACGCCGCTGGAGCTTATGAGGCCCTCAGCGAGGCTACTATTCAAAGTCACATTATCGAGAACAGCGGAATCCTCGACACAAAGGACGCTATAAAGCAGCGGGATGCATTCGATCATAGAGAAGGACCGGCCATGATAAATATTTTTGAGACTCAATGTGTACTGCGACGATGGCCAACTTCAGCGTCATGGCAGTTAACGAAGGGTGGTAAGACCGGGCTTATGCAGCAGACGCACTCACGGTTTATCAATGCACAACGTGTTCATTCATTGCAGAGTTAGGCTAGTAGAATGACAGATATCCAATCTTTTACCCGACTTGGTCTAACCTTTTACTAGAGCAAATGAATGGCATCCTCAATTTTGCATGCATGTACGGTGAGGTATAAAGTACAGTCTAGGTCATGGCCATTTTAGCGCAGTGTCTATGTACACATGGACTGGATACCCCCCTTTAATACCCTGGCTTCCTACTATTACCGGTAGAGAATCATCATCACAGCTTCAGTCGCGATAGAATACCCTCGTCAGACATCTACTCGGAGTCTGAATCATAGTGTGTAGCAACATACTGCCAAAACGGCTGTTGCTGCACAAGGGGCTCTGATGGTGTGTATGAATCAGAATCGGACAATGAGACAAATTGCTTTTTCGGGGCCCCAGGAGGGTCGGCTTTGGGAACCACCGACACGCACCCGGGATTGATGGAGAATCGCATGGTTTTGGGGCCTTTTGGCAGCCCTTTGCGCTGGTTGGATCCTTTTTTGGCGTTTCCCTCGCTGCGTGAGGCTGCGTGAGGGTCATCTTTATTTGCGGTCTCGGCCCTAATGTGTTGAACCGCCTCATGGAATTCGGCTGGCCATTCGCTCTCGCTGTCGGTGGCGTCAGGGTCGGTGGCCGAGTCTTGCTTTCCGCAAGTTCCATCGTGGCAAGTGGATGCGTCATTGGCAGGTCCCTGAGGCACCGAGGAGAAAAGGGCCGATCCATTGCAGCGTCCAGAATTCTGATAGCCTATTCCACAAGTCAGTCAAACGGCTGAGACACTTGGGATGAGCTGTAGTACCTCCTGAGATAAGCCCGGCATCATGCTTGTAGCAATGGACCGATGGCAACCCTTGACTGGCAGGCGAGGGACCGTCATGAGGCAGTGCGCGACACGCTAGATCGTCTGAGAGAGGATAAGAATGGCTGCTAATATTGCCGGGTGCTGCGCGGCGAACTATTGATTGTTAGATAGGCTCCACGTTCCTCTGGAACATAGTAGGAGATATGTACCGGGGGCGCTTTCCAGGCTCAGGGCCTCGAGTAAAGAAGTAGGAGCATCCTGGTGACTGAATCCTTCCATGCTATGACCTTGGTTCATGACGAATAACAATGTTGCGCGAGACGATGTTGCGCGAGACGATGTTGCGCGAGACGATGTTGCGCGAGACGATGTTGCACGAGACGATGTCGTGCAGGGAATGAGAAGACAAGTTCTATACGCAACTTTCTGTTAGTCAACTAGCACACAGGCCACTCACGAACCGGAAGTCGCAAAATTGCACACAAACATGACGCGCTAGTTGAAGCTAAGTCCAGAATCCCTGTCTAGTGGCAAGGCAATATGGGGAGGCAACCAATCAAATAACGCAATTTTGCATTAGCTTCAAATTAGCGCGTTGTTTTGGTGCGACTTTTCGGTGACCGGTATCAAGGGCCCTTAATCAGACGAAGTTTCAGTTGAAAGAGATTAAGGGGGTGTATGGCCAACTCTCAAAATCCTTCTAGGCTCAAGAAGGTCAACTACCACCGCATGATGCTAGTAACGTGTTCAAAAGTGTTTGTCATCTTTGACATCATACATCGGTCTTGCCATCTCAGATCATCACGCACATCTGGCAGAGACTCACCTGCTAGTAGGTTCTATGAGCTGCTGCTCATCAACCGGAGAATGCGTGAGTCTATATATCACTCAAGCCATTAATGCCCGCTTACATCCAAAACTCGAAACTCACGCGCAACGCAGTAAGAACTATTCTCAATTTCAGACAAGGCTCACCGAAATGATCAAACAAATTATCTGCAGTGTCAATAACAAAAAGCGCGAACGGATGGACTTTAGAACGGAAATACACACGCAAGAATACTCATACAAGTGCAGTTATCGTGTATCACAGACAGAAAGCAAAATCACTGTAACGATTGTTGATGTGACTACAGGTTCCCTGTGCTTTAGCAGGCATTTGTGTCTTTTTGAAGATCTCTTTGCTCCTTCCGATCGCAATGCAAAAGAGACGAACATTGCAGATTCACAAGCCACTGCAATACAATGATCCGAAATGGCTTTTCACAGCATCTACTCCAGCACCTTGCTGCGGTGTTATTGTGCATGAGTTAGTGACCACCTTTGTGTCATCAAGTCATGCGCATTTGGAAAATACTACGATATACTTGCAATCCCAACAGCTAAAACGGAGCCAGAAGCAACTTGTCCATTGTCAATCGCTTTAGAGCGATGCATGTCGATTGTGTCGCCAAACACGGCAGGAGCCGAGCGAGATGACGTAAGCAAGCGCAAAGGCGATCGCGGACGTCACTCCAACATCAACAGCATCAAACAGCGATGGCTGACCAAAGCAGCGCGCTAAATGCACTTGCATCGTTTATAGCTCTTTCCAAAACTGCGACATCCGCCCGTGCAGCAGCCGAGCTGATAGAACGTGCGACATCCGATCCGAACACATTCGTCTTTGGAGAACTGCTCCAGCAGCCCAACATTCGTGCATTGAACGACGACGCAGAGTATCGAGCGGCCTGGGAAGTGCTAAAGGTATTTGCTTGGGGCACATGGCAGGATTATAAGGGTGATTCGTACACTGGCTAAAATATTGATCGTGCTAACGACTCAACAGCTACTCCGGGTCTTCCTCCACTTTCAGATGCTCAAGCGCGAAAGCTTCGGATGCTCTCCCTCATAACCATCGCTTCCGAGAAGTCTCCCTCCCCCGACGCTGCACAACACCTGACTTATCTGGCACTTTGTACACGCCTCGATCTGTCCTCCTTCACTGAGCTGGAACAGCTTGTAATTCAAGCCAATAACGCTGGTCTCATTACCTGCAATCTGGACCATGCTTCCCAAAAGATTGTTGTGAGGTCTGTAGCACCGCTCCGCGACCTGGCTCCCGGAAGTGTGAAGTTCATGCTTTCAGAGCTGTCCGCGTGGTCCGACAGGAATGAGAGCGCACTGGCTGAATTGGAATCCAGGATGAACGCGATAAAAAAGAATGCATCAAAGCGGGCGCGCCAGCAATCTAGAGCTGAAAAGCAACTACAAAACGCCTTGCAGTTTGAGAATCCAATGACCAAAGCATCGTCCTCACGCCAGCCGGAAGTGATGGATTTGGATGGCCAGCACCGTAACTCCTCGAAGTTAGAAGCTGCCGTACGTAATTGAGGCAAAAGCTCCATCTTTGATACGCTAGTTTGGGTGCATGATGAGACAAGCCTAGTAGATCACAGCCTTCTTCGAATCTCCACTGTGAGCTTGTAATATTTTGTGAGTGAGTCATTGTGATCATGCTCTGTCTTCTTCCACGTCTATATATAACCCCTTTAGAGCGTCCACAGCGGCCCGAGGTAAATACCAAACTGGGGTATTTATCGAACGATTTGTAAACTTTGCCCAACAAACCCCCACACCGGTCCCAGGTTAACCGACTCTTATTTGCCAAACGCCCGATAAGCAATGAAGCTATGGCTAACTTACTTAACGCTTTATCCGTCACGTATTTCACAAAACAGGTTAGCGCTACCCACAATTTCTGTCCCTCACCACATCATCTACGCCGCTTGGCCGGTACTTACCAACACCTGATTGGTATTCACCAAGTACTGATGTGCGGAGCGTAGATTCCGACTGGTAAAGCTTTAAAACCACTTTTATTTACCCCACGCCTGTTGGGTATTTACCCCGGACCGCTGTGGATGCTCTTAGGACGAAAGACGGCGTCGTCATCCTGTCAATTCCTGGCGGTCTGTTAACAAATTTGAGGCACGTGACATGTGGGGTAAAACGCGCCAAGGAGCACAGACCACAACAACTTCATCTCCAAAGTTTCAGTAGTCAATGTTATATAACCAATCTTCAGGCAGATATTGCAGATATTGTACATAGCAAAAATGATTATTCACCTGTTCATGGTGTCATATCGAATCTCGGGCACGAGTTGTCAAAAAATTGTGTTGCTCGTTGCTACTGGAAGTGTTATGATGTCAAGTGTTACTCCTTGAGCGGTCAGGGCAAGGTGACTTAGGGCCTAAAGCCTTTAAGACGAACAGAACCAAGCCCACAGTAGTTTGGTTGGCAATCAGTATCGCAAGCTTCTGAATAACGTTCCGGGTATGCTTCCAATCATTTTGTAACATCTTCAATTCATTAAACGAGCATTAACTTCGAGAGCAGGCCTCTTTTGCCAGAATTACTGCCGCAGCTCCAGACTAGCTTGCCCTTGAGTCACTTGACCAGATTTCCCTGCACGTGATATTCGACCCCAGCAACCAAACAACAACGCGCTAAGAAGTTTCATTTGATTTGCAAACATAATAGACTGCACGGGGTCATCTTCCTTCAACACAAAGTAGAATCATCAAGACGGCAATCCCATCTGCTTGCCCCATCTACGTGAGTAAGCGTACATGAGCCGAGTTGGCGAGCTGAGATAAAGAGAACCATGTCTGAACCCCCGGCGGTCTTCGAGAACCCTCCCTCGCCGTCGAATAGTCGCCGCGGCAGGAAACTTTTTTCTACCGTCGGGCATGCTCGACAACAGATCATGGGCCTCGGCGTGGAGTATGAATTAGCAGAAAACAATGGCCAAGGCGATGTAAATCCGTTTGTCCTTGGCATCGGTGAAGATCATGAGGATCAGCCGGGCTTGACGGCCTATCTTGGGCCAGGACTGTCATCTAGCCTAGCAGAGATAGGCCCAGAGCCGACGCCGATGCGACGCCGCCTGGTACGCACCCATTCCGACGGGTCAGATCCGTTTAAAGACCCCGCCGTGCGTTCAACAGCAGCCGCTCCTTCCTCGTCTCAGAAAAGGTTCTCCCACATGACGCAAGTCGACAGCGAAGCAGATTGGGAAGATATTCCTATGAGTCAACCTAATCTTCTGAGTGCCTATCGGAGCTCGTCGGGGTCGAGTGCCCTCAATGTGGCTATGTCTGGTCAGCATTATTGCAGGCCCTTTCTACCTCATTCTTCTCGACTCCGACGCAGCTCATCCGAACCGTCGACCCTCTCCCGTCCGCGGGCGTTCACGCTTCCAAAACGCGAGGAACCCAGCCATCCCGCCGCCAGGGCGCAAGAACCACAGAGCAGTTCCAACTCCTCAGGGGGTTTCTCAGACATAAGCGATGTCATGCCGACAACTGGGCCACTGTCGGCGAACAACATCCTGAGCATGGTTGGCCGCCGCGCTCAGGAGAGTCCGCGCCTTCTGGAGAACCCGCGTCCGGCACCAGCTCCCCCTCACACGCCGGTCGGCAACAAACACCGCGGCCATACCCCTTGGCCCTCTCCCATTTACTATGAATCACCTTCGCGCCCAGCCGCTGCCACAGGGCCACCTACCCCCCGCCGCCTCCTCCGACTGGGTGCCCTGCGTCCTTCGACATTGTTCCGTCATCCCACGGCCGATGACGACTTCGAAGAGATAGAACTGGGGCCCATACACCCACAAATCCAAGGTGCTTTGTCAGACCGCCAGATGGCTGATCGCGAGCCGAACTGGCGTCTGGCTCCACCCTTGTCCTGCGCCGGCCATATCAGCCCGTATGTTATGGATGCAGGCCGCGTCCTTGTGCCCCCCGCGTGGGCTAGCCATGGATCCATTAAACAAGAGCAGCGAAAGATCAGCTTGATCTTCCAGGCCTTGTCCGTCCTCTTTCCGCCCTTGGCCATCCTCTACGGTCTCGGCAAACTTGATGTGCTCGCGCGCAAGCTGTCCAAGGGCCGAGTGCAGGCATTGGATCCCGAAAGCAAGCGCGACGCCCTCTATGTCCTTGCACCCCTTTCCATGCTGGCGTACGTTATCATCGGCCTCACTATTGGCCTGATTGTGCATTTCAACAAGCAAAGGTAGTCTGTCTGATTGTCTGTGTGGAGAGTTGTCTGGGAGGCTAGTTGTGTGGCAGGATAATTGTGTGGTAGGACTGAGTCGGAGAGGGTTTTGTTGTGTGCGGTGATACCCCAGCTGTTGTCACGATACGGGAGAGTGTCATAGTAGCTCGTGCTAGCTACTGCTTTAATGTGTCAATGCCTTGCTCTGTGCTTTTGTTTCTATGGATGCTGTATACTCGTGATTGACAGACGTGCAGCAAAGAGCCAGGGCCGCTGGAAAGTCTATTAATAACTCTGATTCTTGATACAGTAGGTTAGTTTCCCTGGGAGCGTCTCTTTTCCCCAAGTCTCGACTTGTGTGAGTCAGAGCAGAGTTTGCGGCAACGCCATTCCATCTCTTTTCTCGACCGTCCCCTGATCCGGCTCTTGCAAGAGGGCATTGCCCTCTAACTGCCACCGCGCGTTAAGGTCTTTTTTTGCTGCCGGCGCTTCGGCGTCTTTTGTTTTGCAGACTCTTGCGCACTAGCATCTTTTTCTTCCCAGCCGGCCATTGCGGCCTCTTTCCCTCGCCCATCACAGGATTGGAGCGTCGCCCAAGTCACAGGGACCTTGGGGGACCAGCGTGCGCTGAAGGAGGGAGGAGCTGCACGCAGTTTGCTGCAGGTTTGGGAGTGGCTTTGCGCTGGGGTTGGACGGCCAGTCTACTGTGGAGACGTGGACCGCTTCTGCGCTGCGCTGGAGGTGAAAGACTGATTCATGCGTGGAAAGAGGGTCGATTCGACTGCTCGAGGAAACTGTCTTAGGCCCTTTGTCCGGACGCTTTTGCGCTCTTGGTGGAGAAGACGCGCTGGGGAACACTAGCCTCGCACTCTTTTTTTTCTCCCGTGGTTGGGCTCTCGAACATGTTGCGCGGTGTTTGCGCCGGTATGAGCGGGGTCTTTCTCGGTCTGTGGGAGTGAGAGTTTTTTTCCTCGACCATAAGAATCTCGAAGCGGGGTTTCGGGGAGACATCATTGAGTAGGTAGGCTTGATTTGTCAGTGAGAGATCAGACTGAGGGTTCAGGGGTTACAGCTGGAAGAGGGTGGACGAAGGCCATTGCGCTGGGCTGAGCAGTTGCGTTGATGAGAATGCTCGCCAAGCATGTGCTTGGGCCTGGAGGGAAGGCGGGTGCAGAAGTTGCTTTTCGGCGGCTTGGGCTCCGTGATTGACGCCGGAAAGCTGCTTGTCTGACTGCATCTGCAGTCAAGTCTGAAGCGCATTTGCTCGAAGTCGACCACTGCAGATGCCGAAGGTCCTTGGACAATTTACTACTGAGCTAGAACGAGTGAGAGTTGATGTTCAGGTACGTCGACGGTGGATAGAAAAATTTATTACCATGAGTAGAGTCTCCTTGGCGTGAAGTCTCTCCCACCCGATGTATCCAAGTACTGCCAGAACCACATCAGACCCCACCTTCTCGAAGAATTCAATTTTGAACACCCAAAAGGAACCATTCTACGTGATTCTTTGGCAATCAAATCTAGCGTGCACGGCCTCATGGACCTGAGAAAGGTTATTCGTCCGGTATACCCTCGGCAAAACTTTAGCGCGACGCACTGCAGGTCAAGTTGTCCCTACTTTTATCCCAATTTCCTGTCCACTTATTCTTTCTTCCTCCTTCATTAACCTCACTCACTTTACACAAGCACGCATTCCCTACACCCTTCACTCATATCCGTTCACTCACTCTATTCGCATTCATATATCATTCACTATACCCAAAATCATGTCGCCGCGGCGCAACCCACCGCGCAAGCGGAATCAGCCTCCAGTCATATATGAACCATTTGGCAGGGCGCCTAATCGCAGCCGCATCCGTAATGGTATGCCCGTTCACTCGACGCAGGAAGGGCCCGCAGCCTCCACTAAGTCCAAGCGCCGTCTAAACACTCCCGTTTCCGACCGTCTGGCCAAGCGCACCAAGGAGTCTTCCGAAGATACCTCGATGTTGGCCGATTATACAGAGCGACAACCAAGTGCGCCCGCATCTGCAGATGAACAAAGCGACCATGAGCCCCAAGTCCATTCCAAAAATACTTTCCCAGCCCTGACTGGAGTGGACAAGGCAGTCAAAGCAGCCAAGACTATGGTTGCTGGCACAAATACAAGCACTACGGCCCAGCGATCCTTGCAGCCGATTACGTTGACAATGTTTGGCTTTAATAAACAGGCGAAGCCTAAAGAGCCGATCGTGCCCGCGGCACCTTGCCGCCTGGAGGAGATTTCTCGTGCCATGACGGCGCACACTCGTACCCTAGTCAACAAACCCCCTCCCCAGGGTATGCCGATTGTCTGGGCTGATTCCCGTCAAGCGCTTTGCGAAACGGTGCCCTACTTCAAAATGCAATATTCGGGGTGCCACGCCAACGAGGGTCACATATATGGCCTGCTGATTGACGGTACTGCCCAGTGCAGAGATTACCTTGATGGGGATGTTGTTGTGGCTCGCGCTGCTGGCGGCATGGAGGGAGAATCCTCGTCAATGCAGCAAGCGAAAAACCACTCGCTAAACGATTCGCAGGCAGTGTCGTTTGTTAACGACATCCAGTATAGGAACCCCATTGTCGTGATTACGGGGAACAAGTCGTCGGTCGTTCCTTGCTCAGTCCCCCATCGCTACTGCATCTTAGGCTGGTTCAAGCCTATCGCGATCTGGGTCGAGCTCACGAAAGGTAAAAACGGCCGAGATTTCAAAACAGTCAAGTTCCGCCTCGAGCGGCTGAAGTCGACAATACCGTGGTGGGTGCCCCAAAACAACGACTTGGCTTTTTCCCCCGAAGAAGCTGGACCCCTCCACCACCAAGCGTGTTCGGAGTGCAACAATGAATATCCCCAAGTTTACCTCCCCGGGTGGGTTTGTTTGAACGCAGATTGTAGGAAATTCTGGGAACTGCCATCGGGCGAGCAGGCAGCTACTAGTTTCATCGACTATAATCCCGCCTGGCTGTTGTCCCGCCAGGAATGGGAGAACGAAATGCCACCCTATGATATCAAGCCTGCTTTACCAAACATTGGCAAGGCTCTTGGGGATAATTTGACGTACATTAACACGCGAGGCGTCTGCTGCCCTTTATGCGGCCGATGCAATAGTCGGTATCTGTTCAGCGGTTGGAGGTGCGACAATCAGGCCTGTACCTGGTCATGGTACCCAAAGCACCGCCCTGTCATCCCCGGTGCACTCAACCAGCCTTGGGACATTGCCGGGAACGGGCCGGCTCTCACGCGTTGCAAAGTTGTGGACGGCGTGCATGTCAAGACCTCGTACGTCTGGGGGTACAAGGTGCAAGAATTTTCGTTTAAGGGTGTAGAAGGGTCGCTTATACATGCGAGCGCCAATGCAGCCCTTAACAAACAGAAAGGTAGTGCGGATGAGATGTTTGCTGCCCTGCAGAGTGTGGAGATCGGCCTCAAGCGTCGTCGTTTCGCCACAGAGCGCGGAGCTAATGCTGAGACTGCTGACCCGAACATGGAAAGGGGTGATTTCATGAGCTCATTCTCGATCAACTACGGCATGCCATACAAGTTCATCGCTAGCGGGAATAGTCTCCCATTCGACGGATCCCCGTGGCCGGTTCGTGAGAGTCGTGCGCGACTCAACTGGGCTGCCAAGGCTTTTGGGGCTAATCCCGAACACGACGACTTCAACGAGGAGTTGATACTGGCGTACATGGAAGGCCAGAAGCTGGAGTATCACGACGACGGCGAGGACGGCCTTGGGCCGATGATCGCAACGCTCTCGATAGGCGGTTCGGCGAAGATGCATCTACGTCTAAAACGCAAACACTATGTTGGGTGCTCAAAGACGGGGCTGTTGACGTCTGAGAAGCCCGTTCCTGGTGGCTATGGTGGTGAGGCTATGTTCACGAAGCGACTCGCGGCCTGGAAGCAGATCGAGGAGATGAAGAGCAAAGGCACGGCCGCTGCCGAGATCCGTGCCAAACAGAAACAGCTTGCGGCCCAGTTGCGGTTGCCGAGTGTCAAGGCCAAAAACGCACCCGACTCGGTAGTTATTAACCTCAGGCACGGCGACATCGTTATCATGAACGGCTACGAAGTACAGAGGTTCATGGAGCACAAGGTAGTGCCGGATGGGATGTTGCGTTTCGCCCTCACATGCCGCACAGTCCTGCCCGGGCATTTGAAGCCGGACGAGCTGCCTGACTACGAAGTCAAGGCGGACGACTATGTCTACAAGGGGCCCTCCGAGGTAAGCCAGCAGCCTGGGACAGGGCCGCCGGTCGATGCGGACGAGGAGCTCCATACAAGGGAGGAGCAGCTTCAGCTGATTCTGGATCGTTTGGAAAGACACCGCCGCTCAAGGGGCAAGGCCCGTGCAAACAACCAAGATGGCGGGGAAACCTTTCTAGATAAGTTTCTTACGATCGAAGTCCGGTCTGTCCCTGAGCTGGCCCACACGCTAGATCCTACTGATAGCTCGGTTATGGTAGAAAGTGGCTCTCCTCCCTCCGAGCTGCCCATAAACCGGGACCACACGCACGATAATGCTCCGGCCGAAAGCATGGCCGTCTACAATACCGGCGCTGATGACGATGTTTTTCCTATCCCTGAGCTGCCTGTTAATGCGGCTCGCACTCACAATGTTGATGTCTCGCCTACTCAGCAGTCCGTTCAGCCGGCCAGCACGAACAATGCTGCTCCATCTGGACACACGAACACTGTCAACGTTGCCCCTGATGACAATGATTCACCAGCCCCTGGGAGGTCTGTTGAGCTGGTCGGCATAAGCAATATGGCTATCGCTGGAGAGCCGTCTGTCAACAGTACGGCCATCAACGACGGTACTGTTCCAGAGACCAACGACAACGGTGCAGGTCGTATACCGCGCAAAATGTCTATCGCCAATATTATCTCACATGATGATAATTCACCTGTTCTCGGGCAATTTGGTCAGCAAGTTAACACAAGCGACGCCGCCCCATCCGACGAACCGTCGATCCACAGCCCTGCCATGCACGACGGCGCCTCGACTGCCTCTGCGCAGTCAGGCCGGCAGGCCGACTTGCACGATTCGACACCGTACGTAGAGCCGTTCACCGCCACGGACCACCATGCCTTCTCTGCCCCAGAGTACTCTATTCAGGGCATTCAGACTGACGATCTACTGGGAGTGGCTAACCTCGCAAGCATGAGCGACGACGTTTCGTCCGTCCCTAGACTATTTGGCCAACACCCCGGCGCCAGCGGGTTTCTCGCTTCGGACAATTTGTCGTCAGAACACGACCTGGACATGGCACACTTGCGGGCGCCTCGCAATATGGAGGATATCTTCGAACTAGGGATGAGGGACACCGAGGTCCGCAACGTGTCCCGTGGCAGCTTCGGGGATGGAATTTAGATGATTTGTTTGTGATGATGAAATATAATGATGATGAGATGGGCAAATGTAATGTCATCATGGCGATGGAGAAAGATGTACGATAATAGATAGGATTTAGAAAAAAAGATAAAAAAAAGTGAAAATAAAAAGACAAAAAAACTGGAATTTGTGTCTCTTTATTTCGTTATCTTGTGGGGGTGAGTTTGTTCTTTGTTCTGTTGGGCTTTAATGTTGGGCTCGTAGTCGAGAGTCTCATGTAAATGGTAGTTTCCGCACGCCTGGATTCATAAAATATTGCAACGAATTTTTCTCGAAATGACGTAGATTTTGCTGAATGTCTCTCGTCTGGCACACTCAACTGACGATCACAGATGAATCATGCAACTGGCAACATATCTTAAGGGGACTCCAACTTCTATAAGAATGGATGAGCAGCGCCCTTTGTTATTTCCGCGACCCCAGCCAGAGCATAAATCAAGGTCCAAAGCCTGCCCAAACAGAGTCTCTGTGAAGTTTATGCAGTGAGTCAGCTAATTCACACAGGTACCCAGCCCAAGGGAGTGCCAGTAACGACATCTCTATAGGATTGGCAACAGGAAGCAAAGACAAAGGATTCGAGCAAATCCGATCAGTTTTTGAATTTGCCTCACTTGTTGATACAACAGCCCAGAAACTTGCCTCTTAACTGCCTTGATAAACTAGGACCGGAACTAGTTTTCCTCAAAATTGATTCTCAAAATTTGACGGTCTGCTTCAAAGATGAAAACGACGGTGAATTAGGCGCTGGTTTGACAAGAGAGCCTCTATCTTGGATGCTCGGTATCCCAGTCCTCGGGACCGATGACCATTCTCAAGAAACCTAGACTCCGTACGGATGCTGTGATTGAATTTTGCCAACTCTGGTCACAAAAAGTTCTAAGAGGCTCTGACTCACTATACAAGCCAAGATCCAGCTGAAAATGCAGATACTACCCGGGAGGGACTCCTTTCTCTCAGAGACTGGAAAGGTAGAGATCACGATGAAGGTAGACCTGAGGCAGCAGTGAGTCTTCTAGACGCATGTCAGAAAGGATATAACGTGGCTCAGACACAGAGTCGAACCTGAATATTGCAGATCGATCGGACAGAACTCATGTCCGCTATAGAGAAATACATTTTAGCCAGCCTGCGCTCGTCCCTGTATACAGGTTGAATGTTACTGGATTTTCTTCTCCATGTCTCTCTGGACGAGGAGAAAAGTTTTCCTTAGGCCGGAAGATTGCAACCCTCTGCTTTTGATTCACTGGGGTACATCCTTTTCAGCTCAGTCTTCTTCTCCAGCCTCTCCTACCCAAACCCCCAATTGTCCCCCAATTGTTCCCCCCCCCTCTCAACCAAGCCACACACACAACCCACAAAATACAATAACATACACTCACCCAACCTTCCTAGTCTTACTCGCAGGTAGCCCGGGCACCGTAAAACCCTGTGCATCCCTCTTTACCCCCACCTGCGTAAACGTCCCGCTCGAAAAATACTTATCTTCCTCGGCCTTCTGCTTCCTCTCCCTCTCCTCCCTCACGCGGGGATCAACAAGTTCAATCCCCTGCACAGGCGTAAACGCCAGACTCGAGGTCGTCCCCGCAACCTGCGTCTTGAGTCCCGAACTCCCCACTCCCATCGTCCGAAGCCCGGAGGCTTTGAAAGCCGAGAGTGGCATTCCGCTCGCGGAGCGGAACGACGTCGCCGTGCCCGCGACCTGGGTAGACGTGCCTCCCCACCCGGGGTTCTTTTTCGAGAGTTTCGCTCTGGTGCGTTGATCGACTTGTAGGGCTCGAACGCGACCGTCTTGCTTAGAGCCCATCATACCTAGACCTTTGGAAGTGTCTCCGTAGTCGACTTCGGCTTCGGCTTCGCCGAACGCGACGCGGTTTTGGGCTTTGCGGAGCTCCGTCATGGCCACGGCGGCTTTGGCTTTGCGGGCTTGGCGGCCGCCGCGCTTGCGGGCGGGCTTGTCGTCTGGAGCACGCAGGGCGCGGACGCCTTGGTTTGGGGGCGCTTGGGAGAGTTTTGCGATGCGGGTTTCGACTTGTTCGTAGAGAGCCAGGCCTTCTTCGCCTGCGGGAAATTCGCGCGATTGGTCAATTCGGGCGGCGAGAACGACTTTGGCGGCGAGGATACGCATGGCGGATTTTTTGAGGTCAGTGGGGACTTGCTTGATGATGGCGTTGTGGTAGAGGAAGCCTTGGTGGCGGACGCCGACGTTGGTGGCGAGGCCGGTTGCGGCGGCGTCTTTTTTGCTGCCTAGAGGTGCTAGGTTGCAGGCGGGGGTTTTCGCAAGGCCAGATATGCCGCCCGCGTAACTGAGAAGTTGCGCGGCTGTCTCGGAGCCAATTAGGGTGGTCAGGTTGGGTGCAAACACAGACATGCGTGACTGAACGTAGTCGGTTAGGATCTTCTTGCCGCGGTCGAGGTCTAGGACCATCTGGCAGGCTCGCTGGATAGTTTCCAGCTCTTTGGGCGGAAGCGACTCGCCGCGGGTTTGGGACGCTTCGATTGTGACTACCATCAAACTCGGCCCGTCCAACACTTGGCGGAGGGACTGTCCTACGATATTGTCCTTGCTCTCACTAAGCTGACGGATGTTATCCATGGGTCCATCGCCCAGGATAGCTACGGCCTTGGCATAGTCAAGCGGGTTTCTGATGAGCGTCTCCAGCTCTGGGAAGCGGACAGAGTAGTGATCGCGAATGAACTTGTGCAGGAGCATGATCTCGCCATCGATCTGCGTAGCGAGCGTGTTGGACTGCGTCAACAGCTTGTACTCTGGGTTCGAGTCTACATTGCCAATGTTGCGCATCTGCTCATCGGGCGGCAAATTCTTGTACGATTGGACTTCATTTATGACCGGTTGGAGTTGCTTCATCAACGTGGCCACGCTACGCACATCGCTTACATGATGAAATCGCATCTTCTCCACTTCCGCTGCTGCGTCGGCGGGGTTTGGTGGCGCCGTCTGATTCTCGTCATCCACCTCCATCCCGTTTTCTCCCGATTCCTCCTCCACCAGCAGGACATCTCCTCCTTGCTCATCTTCGCTGTTTTCAAAGTCGTTCAGAAGCTCGTCGGCGGCGGTAGCCATGTTGATTGCGTTAAGGTGACGTCGGGCGATTCTGGAACAGATTAGCGGGGTTCCATGCATAAGGAAGATTGCCCGTTAGCGCCCCCGCGCTAGACCCCGCGCCACCACGCTCTGGCCCCAACAAACGGCACCTCGGGTATGCACGTTTGCATCGGCCAAGACGAGGCAAACGCCACGCTTACGCTGACCAATCACGGGGAATACTTCGCTGCCGCAAATCCAACGGTCCACCAAGACATGATATCATACTTTTCCGGCCTCTAGTTACCGCACTCCATAACGCCCGCTATTGAATAAACGAAGAGATAACCGTCCGCGAAATTTCCTCCCTCACATCATTCCCGCCACGTTAACATTGAGTCCAATGCCCATCTGCAGTTCCGGGTTGCACTGGTTGTTATGTTGCCGGTGATATTTCAGTCCGTTTAGATTCTTGTACCGCTTGCCACAATAGTCGCACTGGTGCGGCTTCTCTTTCTCCATTCCCATTGACCCAGGATAGGGCATGCTTGTGACGGGATCGACGATGGACATGGTGCCGTCTCCGTTCTCCTGTAGTTGCTGTTTCTGATGCCCGTGAGATCTGTGATACTTGAGCCCATTCTGATTCTTATACGACTTCTCGCAGCCAATGACAGGACACTTGAAGGGCTTAACTTCCTCGGTGAATGGCGCTGGCATGCCTAATGCAGGTCCTTCGCGCATCCGCTTTGCTAGATCATTGTTATTGTTTGCTGTGGGCGATGACGCGCTAGAGGCGTTTGATCCGTTCTTCCCCTGCAGTCGCTTGGCCGGATCGGTGATGGTCCCGTGTTGAGCAGCAATCTCACCTAGACGTAGGCTCGCAGAGTCAGGCCGGTCAGTGTCTGATGACGAGCGAGACAGAGAAGAAGCGTGAACGGTCCGCGTCTCGAGCGTTGGCGTGTTCACGGACGAAACGGTTGGGTTGAACGGCGCACCGGTGCGCGGTGCAGTCGGCGTATTCAACGAAGCCCCCTGAAAAGCGTTGATCAGGTTTGTGTTCACCTGCGTGCCACGAGGCTGACGACCAAAGTGCGGCTGAGGTTGGAAGCCCTGCTTCGGCGGGGGATCCATGTCCATGTCGTCCAGAGGATCAAAGTCCGACAAATCGGTCGAGAAGAGAGGCAGCTCCACAGCCGAACGGGGACCTGGCACATGTTGGCCGGCATGGAACTCCTCGTAGTGCTGCAGCAGTTCGAACATCGACTCTAGCGCCACGTCGCAGCAACGATAATCCCTCATGTACGTTGCCTCCATCTTGGGCACGTACGACGAAGATTGGTAAGATTGGAGGTTCATCGGCGACGTACCAGTCATGCGAGAGTCTAAAGCAAAGGAGTTGAATGACAGGCCGCCAAAACTCATTGCGCTCCCGCGGGGAACGCTACTGGCCCCATTGTCGTTGCTGCCGCGACGCGGTACGTGCAGCCGTGAGATGGCAATGGGCTGTGCCATTGGAACGTATTACGGAAAGGTTGGGGTGCAGGGAAAGAGGGAGGGAGGCGAAGAAGGCGGTAGCGCCCGGCCCTTCTTCCGTCACCGCTATTCGAGTCGACCGGCGCCCGAGCCGCTTAGCCAATCACATGCGACCGTTCTTCCCGCCGCCAGCCAGCGGCTCCACTTTCGCGGGCCGATTCATAAGCGTAATGGTAACCCCGTTTGCCGTTATTCCTGGTTATTCTCGGTAATCACGTAGTTTTTTTCTGGCTTTCCGGACGGCCCCAAAACCGTCTAGTGAGTCATCAGATGTTCAACGCGCAAGACCGCACAATTGTTTTGACTCATAACGCGACTCCTTGGCGCTTATTGGGGACATGTTGACACCCAAAAAAAAACAAGCGCGATGATTGTAGAGTGCAAAGAATAAAACGAAAATCTTTTTTTCCAAGACACCAACACGACACGCGATCAGGTGATTGACACGTGCTGCATCGGAGATCGGCAGAAGTCCAACGGCTGTCATCAGGGCGGACGCTCATTGGTCCTTAGTCTGGAGAGATCTCATTGGCTACGCGATTGTTCAAAGAAAGTGATGGAACAAACGGTGGCACAAAACAACTACCATCACTGTGTTCCAACTGAATACTCCTGACATTGTTCCATGTAGGAACACTGTACCTTCGGTCTCTATTACCGTATCAATCTGTGGCCCACCAGCCAGGTCGTGCAAGCCGCCGGCTTTCCTTTCTCGAAAGGATCGGTGCGGCCCGAAACCTCTCTCAAATCCCTGCATCTTGGCTAACCCCTTACTGCCTGTTCTAAGAATAACGTCGCAGTTCAGGCCGCCAGCCGCGAGCCTCGTGTACGGGCGACTCCCCTATTACCAGCGCCAGGCCCTCTCTCAGCCTCTCCATTCACCTCTTCTTCGCGCAATTCTTTACGCATGCGCTACCCTGCTGATCTGTCCCCTAGCCGACAGCTGTAACACACCCCGGCCGATGACGAGCATAGCAACGGGAAAATTTCCAGTAGAAACAGAATCAACGATGACAAAGAAGACGACGTTGCGGGTGGGAGGCATGACATGCGGTGCCTGCACATCTGCAGTTGACGGCGCATTATCTCCGCTGAATGGAGTTGAGTCGGTGAGCATATCTCTGCTCTCGGAACGCGCCGTGGTGGAGCACGATGACTCGATCAAGCCCGAGGAATTGGCAACAGCCATCGATGATTCTGGTTTCGATGCCGAGGTCCTCAGCACCGAAGTGTGCGAAAAATCGGCCGCAGCGGCGCCCCGAATACTGTCCACAACTGTTTCCATCCAGGGAATGACATGCGGTGCTTGCACTTCTTCCATCGAAGGTGCCTTTGACGATGTAGAAGGCCTTGTCCAGTTTAGTATCAGTCTGCTTGCCGAACGAGCCATAATCCTCCATAATCCTGAGAAACTGAGCGCAGACAAGATTCTGGAACTAATAGATAATCGAGGATTCGATGTTCAACTCTTATCCAGCACCGAGGAGGGACTCACTGCGCCTGCTGAGCATGCTCAGGTGCAGCTCAAAATCTACGGCCTCAGCGACAATCCTGCAGCAGCTGCTGGGGCTGCTTCCACCCTTGACAATCATCTATGTTCTCTAAAGGGAGTCATTGATGTCAATCTCGACCGCGCAAATGCCCGAGCAACGCTGACGTACAAACCCGCTGCCATTGGCCTTCGTGCTATTGTGCGTGCTGTTGAGCAACTTGACCTCCATGCGCTGGTGGCTGATGCCGACGATAACAACGCCCAGCTTGAGTCACTTGCAAAGACCAAGGAAATTCAGGAATGGTGGCGAGCATTTCGCACTTCACTCGCTTTTGCCATTCCTGTATTCTGCATCAGCATGTTGTTTCCCATGTTCCTGCCTTTTCTCGACTTTGGCAGCCTTCACTGGCAGGGCATCTGGCTGGGTGATGTAATTTGCCTTATCCTGACCATTCCAGTTCAATTTGGCATTGGACGCCGGTTCTACGTTTCGGCGTGGAAGTCTATGCGGCACTGGGCCCCGACAATGGATGTGCTGGTCGTTCTGGGGACGAGTGCTGCTTTCTTCTTCAGCTGTGCAGCCATGGCGGTTTCATTCTTGATTCCTCCCCATACCCGTCCAGCAACCACCTTTGACACAAGCACCATGCTCATCACCTTCATCCTCCTCGGTCGCTTTATGGAGAACAGAGCAAAGGGCCAGACCAGCAAGGCCTTGAGCCGCCTTATGAGCCTCGCACCCGGGAGTGCAACCATCTACGTTGACCCAATTGCAGCAGTCAAAGCATCCGAGGGAGGTGCAGATGCCATTACCGAGGAAACGAAGAACGAAAAGGGTTCGCCAACCCAAGAGCTTCGTCTGCCCTCGGAGCTCCTTCAGGTAGGCGATGTTGTCATTCTAAAGCCAGGTGATCGCATCCCCGCCGATGGCATCGTCACCCGCGGCCAAAGCCATGTCGATGAAAGCATGGTCACCGGCGAGGCCATGCCTCTGCTTAAATCGATTGGATCAGCCGTCATGGCTGGCACCGTCAACGGGGCTGGGCCTCTTGACTTCCGCGTCACCCGCGCTGGACGTGATACTCAGCTTGGCGGCATCGTGCGTCTTGTCCAGTCGGCACAGTCTAGCCGCGCACCGATCCAGCGCATGGCTGATATCGTCGCTGGCTACTTTGTGCCGGTTATTGTTACCCTGGCACTGCTCACATTCACGTGTTGGATGGTACTCAGCCATTCGATGAAAGATCCTCCAGCCATCTTCATGAGTGGTGCCTCCGGCGGAAAGGTCCTTGTCTGTGTGAAGCTGTGTATTGCTGTTGTGGTATTTGCATGCCCCTGCGCACTGGGGCTTGCAACTCCCACGGCTGTCATGGTCGGCACTGGAGTCGGCGCTGAAAATGGAATCCTGTTCAAGGGTGGCGCAGCCTTGGAAACGGCAACTCGGGTACGACATGTTGTTTTGGACAAAACTGGCACCCTTACTGTCGGCAAGATGAGTGTCGCCGCAGCTCGGCCCCGTGGAGATTGGGATTCGACACCAGTCAAACGCTCGCTCTGGTGGGCCCTGGTCGGCTTAGCAGAAGCGGATAGCGAACACCCTGTTGCCCGGGCCATTGTGATAGCAGCAAAGGAACGGTTGGGAGTGGCATCGGAAGAAATGATTGAAGGGCGCGTGCCCGAAGTGGATGTCTCGGTAGGACATGGCCTCATTGCTCTGGTTGAACGGGAAGGTCGACATCGGGTGATGGTAGGCAACGCAGCCCATCTTGCTGCTCATGGTGTTGTGGTGCCAACAGCAGACGAAGAATCGGCAGCTGAGACCTTGACCGGCACAAGCGAAACGTCGGCTGGAACGACCATGATCCATGTCGCCATCGACTCCACCTACGCTGGGTATCTCGCCCTCTCGGATACGGTCAAACCCTCTGCGAGGGCTTGCGTAACAGCACTTCGAGAAATGGGAATCGTGGCATCGCTCGTTACTGGCGACCAAGGACCAACAGCACGAAAAGTAGCAGAGCTGGTCGGCATCCCGCTCGACCACGTCCACGCCGGGATCCTGCCCTCCGGCAAGCAATCCATCATCGAAAAGCTCCAACTCAATGGCGAGATTGTTGCCATGGTCGGTGACGGCATTAACGACTCTCCAGCGCTAGCCACAGCGAACGTAGGAATATCCCTCGCCAGCGGTACAGACGTGGCAATGGAAGCCGCCGACATTGTCCTCATGAAACCAGACCAGCTCCTCGACATCCCTGCCGCCCTTCACCTCTCGAAGTCCATTTTCCGCCGCATCAAGATGAACCTACTCTTCTCCTGCGTCTACAATGCCGTCGGTCTACCAATTGCCATGGGTGTTCTCCTACCCTGGGGCATCACGCTCCCGCCTCTAGCCGCTGGCGGCGCAATGGCGTGCAGCAGCGTTACCGTGGTTATGTCATCACTTTTGCTCAAACGATGGCGACGACCGGAATGGGAGGACGAAGGAAAAACCTTCAGCATGCGTGGCATGAAGCAACGAGCGACGGGATGGATCGATTACATCAGACGGAAGAAGAATGATAGGGGTCACTATGTTCCTCTGGAGAATTATGATATGGTATAGCGGAGCATAGCGAGCGATGCTTATTGATATAATGACCTGAGGATGTACATACTTTAAGTGTATAATTATGTAGCAGAAGTAGCAGGGTAGTAGGATCTTTAACCTGAAAATTGTTGGTCCTCTTCATCCGGCGAGAGAAATCTAATTGGCTCAGCTTGCTGAGCTAAATTTAAGTCCAGCTACGAGCCACACTCAGGACGCCTCTTGATTGGTCCCCATTTCCGGCGGAATGATATTGCCACCACGAGCAACACGTGTCACACTTCTACGGAAGTGTACCACGTATCAGCGGATGAATCACCGTTTTTTCTGATCTTAACCACGTGATGCGGGAGTATCCGCATCCGTCCAGGGGGTTTAGGGGGCTTGGCCCCCGCAACAGAAAAGAAGTTCATGAAGGCCAAACGAAAATTTAGCCCAAGCAATGTGAGCTACAATTTGGGTGATTAGAGTCTTAGTGCTGAACTGTCAACTGGGAATGGACAATGGCCACCACGAATGGCGTGGGTTTTTTAGCGGCGTGGTTGGGCTAGGCTGGGTAGGGTGTACCTGTAAATATCCTAGACTAGCATGCCCGATGCCCTTCAGGAAGCCGCGGGCGGCCGTTCGCGACCGCTTCCGCCCAAACGTTGAAACATAAAGCAAAACAAAATGGATGGCGTGGGTCGTACAGCGGTCCGTTGGCTGAATTGAGTGATTTGTTTGCTGCGCTTTGATTTTACGGGGACTGACGTGAGTCTTCGGAGTTGCACTGTGCGGCAAACGATACAAGGTGGGGTCAGCTGACTCGAATATGCTGATATGAGATGTGGCCTGAGAGAATATTAACATTGAAGCAATACCGGAAAAATATTCGAAGAGCAACTGCCCTTGCAAGAAAGACCTCGCCAGGACGTCTCTACAGTCTAAGCAATCTTATGTTTACTGCCCAATGAACCACAGAATACATCACGTATTGGATCGAATCGCCGTCCTTCAGCAGTCAAGCAGTTTTGCAATTGCAGTGAGCGAAATTGGTCCATCAATAAGTTCATGTGCATTCGCACAAGCATTTAGTGACTACCTCATACTCAAAATCAAACAAAATTCCCGTCACGATGAGCAACAAAACCACTCACAACCAAGTCCCCTCAACAAACAACAGAACACCCTCCTTCACCACGAACCGAACGGTCACTGACCCAAATAATCCGTGCCGGTTTTGCAACCCACAATTCCACCTCATCAACAAAAATGCTAAATCCCATCTCCTCTACCCATCCTTGCAGCAAACACCCCCCTTCACAAGCGCTGTGATCGCTCACCAATTCACCCTATCCCTGTGACAGTCTCCGCAAAGGGTGACTTTGTCATACAGAAAAACATATAAAAACCCGCATGCAGGCTTGCTATTCTCTTTCACTACTCTTTGCGATTACCCCGTTCTTACCTTGTAAGAAAAAACTGGAAACGTTTTGCATTACTGCAAAAATGGCCAAAAGTAATAAGAAATGGAGTGATATTGTTCGTGAGTCGATCCCAGATGTTGCCAAACAAGGTCCGATCCAGAAAAGGAATTACCAGGCGAATCCAGTAGCGCAGAGGGCTCATCAGGCTGCTCAGAATGGGGAGGGTCAGGCGGCGGAACAGCAGAGCGGCGGGCAGGGTGGGGCTGCTTCGCAGGAAGGTGGTGGGCAGAGTCATACTCAGGTAGAACAAGGCAATGGTCAAGCTCAGGTCTCTACACAGAAAGCCCCCGCAACCACGCAGAGCGGTGATCAACAGTCAACGTCGAAGCATAGCAATGGTCAGCCTTCAGCCTCCACGCAAAGGGACAGTGATAAACTTCCCGCATCCTTTGACTTGGGAAATCTAGACCTTGGCTTTGCCGAATGGTCACACGTCCGCGGCTACGGCCAAGTACCGGCACGCCCAGCGCCATGTAAACTTGGCGGGCCTTTTATGCTTAGCGTCAATGCTTTTCTAGTCACTCAGATGAATAGCAAGCCTGTGTACCAGTACGACATCACTATTGACAACGGCGCGGAAAAGCGAGGCCTTATCCGACGCGTTTGGGATTCCAACACGGTCCAAAAAGAATTGGGCGAAATTTTCATCTTTGATGGGCACAAACTGGCATGGTCAGGGAGGAAAATCGAAAAAGAGCTTCGTATCTCGGTCGACCTCGATGTTGACGAAGATTGCGAGCCTCATGAAGGCAAAGGGAACAAGCATGTCATTGTAATCCGACCGACGCATCAAATCAAATTCGACACGCTCCATAGTTACTTGGCCCACCGGTGTGACTTTGACAAATCGATTCTCGAGGCGATCACATTCTTCGATCACATGTTGAGAGAGACTCCGTCGAAGAAGCTGACGTCCATCAAGCGAAGCTTCTTCGCACCCGAGGACAAGCGAACGTCTTTGGGCCGCGGTGTCGAGGCATATAGGGGCGTGTACCAGTCTCTTCGCATCATACATAGCTCAAGGCAAAACGCGCGTCTGGCCATCCTCGTCGATGTGTCCAACGGCACTTTTTGGACGAGCCAGCGTCTAATCGAAGCCGCTAGAGAGGTCCTCGATGAACAGAGTCTCAACCATTTGGTTAATACGATGACACGAATGGGCGGTGAAAATTCCCGTGCGGTTATGCTGAGGCAGAAACTAAGGCGTCTACATGTTACCTGTCAGCATCGCGGCAAGGATGTTACGGACGAGTATGTGGTTGACCGCGTCCTGACCCAGGGCGCGAGGCAATACAAGTTCATGAAGGACGGCAAGGACATCTCCGTCTTCGACTACTTTATGCAGGCGTACGGTATCCGGCTGCAGTGGCCCGACCTACCACTCGTCAAGATGACGGGAGCCAACGGACCCGTGTTGCCGATGGAGGTTTTAACCATCAAGCCGCACCAGCGATATATGTTCAAGCTTGATGAGAAACAGACAAGAGCGATGATAGACTTTGCCGTTACGTACCCAATGAAACGCTCGGAAGCCATCAGAGATGGTGTGGAGAAGCTTGACTGGGCAAATGATCCCGTGCTGAAGCACTTTGGTGTCAAGATTCAGACAGGACAAATGTTAGAAGAAGCCCGCCAATTGATGGCTCCTCGGGTTAAGTTTAACGGAAGCGAAGAGGATCCGAGAGACAAAGGTCGGTGGAATCTAAAGGATAGAAGGTTCATCCACAACAACGCCCGCCAACCGTTGAAGACATGGGGTGTTTGTATCTTCACAGGTCGGTTCAACCCGAACAAGCCCGTGGTCGAACACTTTGTGAGAAAATTTGTGGATGCATACGTAGGCCACGGTGGTGTCGTCCATGAACGCAACCCATTTATAACAGTCCACCGCGGCAACGATTGGGAAGCGGGAGTCCAAAGAACATGGAACGACACCGGCAATCATTTCAAACAAACACCCCAGCTCCTCTTCTTTGTCCTCCCGGAGAAGAACGCCGAAATATACGGCAGCATCAAGCGCAAATGCGACTGCCAATACGGGGTTCCAACCCAATGCGTTCAATACCAACACGTCCAAAAGGCCCTCGAACAATACATCTCCAACGTCTGCATGAAAGTCAATGCCAAACTCGGCGGCGCCACATCCCTCGCCGTCAACAACACAAACACCAACCTCGTCAAGCCCGGTACAGCCATCATCGGCGCGGACGTCTCTCACGCCGCCCCGGGATCCACAACCCCCTCCATGGCTGCCATCACCTGTTCCGCGGACATATACGCCTCGCGCTACTGGGGGCTAGCCGAAACGAACGGTTTCCGCCAAGAAATCATCTCGCCCGACAACATCCACACCGTTTTCGGCGAGCTCATCCGCGCGTGGATCCACGGTGTCAACAACAACCAGCCGCCCAGCACAATCCTCTACATCCGCGACGGTGTGTCCGAGGGGCAATACCAATACATCCTCTCTCACGAAGTCGCGGGCATGAAGAACTTCATGACAGACTACCTCACTCAAAACGGCCACCTACGCCACGGGCAGGCCCCCCTCCCGAACTTCGTCGTCATCATAGGCTCAAAACGCCACCATGTCCGCTTCTTCCCGGGCCCCGCGGGAGATAATAATTGTAACCCCAAACCCGGAGCCTTACTCGATACGGGTGTCACGCATCCCTATGAGAATGATTTTTACCTTTGTTCGCACGCGGCGATTAAAGGGACCGCAAGACCGGTGCATTATTGCGTGTTGATGAATGAGTCAGGATACAGCAATGAGGAGCTGCAGACATTGTTGTTTGAGCATTGTTATATGTATGTCCGCTCGACGACGCCGGTGTCGCAGCACCCGGCCGTGTATTATGCGCATGTTGTGTCGAATAGGGCCATTCCGCATTATCCGCTTTGGAGGGAGAGTCTTAGGGGCGAGTCGAGCAGTGGGAGGGGGACGGAAGAGGGGGATGGGTTCAAGGAGAGGAAGTTGTTGCCGCTTAAGGAGATGGGGGGTGGGTGTCATATTAAGAGTGTTATGTGGTTTGTTTAGGGGGTATGATTGTGGTTAAAGTTTGATTGGGTTGTGTTGTGGATTTTCGTGGAGGACGGCTTTGATCTGGGGACTTGAGCGGGAAAGTATGAGTTGGGGTCTGAGACCAGTCTACTGGGGTGGGTTTCCTTATGTCGAGTAGATAGAGTAAACAAAAATCTTGCCCTAAAACTTTTCCTTTTCCTCGATACCTTCAACGTTCAACCGTTATGTAGGTAGAGACCACCCATCTCCCCTCAGCGTGCTGAAAAGCCACACGCTATGGTGTCCTTGTGAGTCATATCCATGGAATTTATCGTTAAGATTTAGCGTTTCCGTCGACGGAGAGTATATCATGATGTATAGAAAGCGAAAGGGTTGTTGTCCCCGATTGCAGCGCAGAGGCTTCAGATTTTTTTACCAGATGGGAATAAGGCGAACGCGTCGGGGGCCATGTCTATTGTATATCTTTATAGAAGGATCTGATGTCAAGATCGTAAGATATCAACAGGGCAGCATTTGAGTTTACGGGGGGATGATTTGGGGAGTGGGGAGTGATCATTTCGCTGTGCCACGCGAGACACTAACTTGTGCTCGTTCCTTGTTGCCAAGACTTTCGTGCGGAGCGAACGGGGGCTGCATGCTGGGAAATGTTGTTATGGAATTCAAGTGCACAAAGACTCGGTTGGCCGCTTTGTCCTGCATGAAGAGGGATTTCTTTTTTCATCTCTTCTCCGTCGAGGGAGGGCTCGGCAATGCCACTGACCCTCATGGTGCAGGCCTATGTTCTAACATAACCACAAGTGGTGTTTGGCAGAGATTGATCGATGCGGTTTCGTGTCTGGACATCTCCAAGTGATACGCGTTGCCGCCGTGGCTTAGGGCCTGGTTGGAGTCTCGGCGGTACGGCCTCGAGCAGCTTTCTCTGTGGCTGGAGTTGGGGAATAAAGGTATTTGAGCGTTCCCGCTCGATTACAGGGACTGCTGTTTATTTGTAGGCGCTAATCGACATGATGGGCTTTGTCAGTGCATTGGCACTAATGGTCCCATGCGGAGGGTGTCAAGCGCACCATTGCTTTGAAGGTCTGCGGGCCATGGGGAACTGCTTTTCGATGTGATGCTCTCAGAGAGGCGCGGATCCAGCCCGCTGCCCAGTTCCCGTTGTGAGCCTACCTGTTTTGTCTTGTGCTAGAGTTCCTATACAGGTTTGATTCGTGATTGAGCTTGTTTGCTGATTTGGGAGTCAGTGTTGAAATGCGGATCCTGCTCAGCAAGCTAAACTATCGATAGTTTCCTTAGTCTTCTTGGTCTCAGCCGGGGTCACTTTCGAGGTACCGAATCGCATGGTGAATTTCGCAGGACCATCGGTCTGTGTTTGGTCTTCCTTTAACAATGATTGCAGAGATACCACGACTTTACAGTTCAGAGTCAGTTTGGATAAAGTTATTGCCTGATCACAAAGAGGTGTTGCTCTCGAGTACTTGCAACACGAGGGGTCAACTTCAGCGGGTTATTAACGCCCCACGCGTCTCTTCTCGCCTATAACTTTCAAAGTCACCACACACTACCCATTTTGAAACGGACCAGCGCTCGTTGTCCAAGATCACGCGCGTCTGTAAGGCCTTTAAAGAAGCAGACACAGGCATTCTTTGGCGCCATGCCACGACTGCCATGCTCCAGGCAACTGAACGGCACAGACAGCAACACCAAAGATCTGCTGTCCCCCCAGCTCCGTAGCCTTGCTATAGGACGTTGTGGGCTCCGGAATTGCAGTAACGATATCCCACTGGAGCTATTCCACCGCCTTAGCGCGCTTGGCATCTGCAAGAGATTCGTTTACCCGCAGATAAGCATTCACCTAGCCAAGTCGCACCTCAAGAGTGGACTACAAGCGCTCCACGTCATTGACAAACTGTGGGTAACGGCACTATTGCCTCTTGTGCCAAGAAGGAGTCCCCAACTCAAAGAATTGCACGTCCACTTGTATCCTGAACAGGTTGAACTAACGGCGAAATCTTATATGGACGTCTTGACAAAGCTTGAGAGCCTCGAAAGTCTGATCATCTGCCAGGACTAGAGCAACGGCATAAGACTCAATGCAAACTGGATTCTTTCCTTGATGAGCAGCTGCTCAAAACTGCAGGCCCTAAGATTGGCAGGCCACTTCAGCATAGATACGCTCCAAGCCATTAGTGACGTCGACCCAAGCATCTTTTCGAATCTTCAGTCTGGGCATGTGGCTCACAATGGACGCCGTGCCATCCGTCCCCAGAATGACGTCCCGTGGTCTTCAAAACCTCGTCCTCATGGTGACTAACTCCCTCGCCGGCGTACTGAGCCTCCTCATGTCCATGACTCTGCTTCAAAGCCTGAACTTGAGTCCCGAAAGCAATCGTTTTTCAACCGTGCACACATCAATTTGCTGTGTGGCATGAAACTACTTAAACGCCTTGAGCTAACCGAAGGATATTAGAACAGATCATTGTCAACTATACTCTTTGCCAGGGAGCATTAGCTAGTTGTAATCTTCTCCACCCTGCATAACCTGCGGACTTTGCGAATATGGCTGCCCAATAACGCGTGCTGGCGGTTTTCAAGGCTCTGGTTATGAGCAATCGTATGCTTGAATCGTGTGCATTCTGCTTGGATCTGGATCTGTGCGCACTGATGGAGGGGCATGCTCCGCTTTGTCCTAATTTGGAAGAGTTGTTCCTTCGGGACACGACATCAAACATGGATGTCTTCTTCCAAAGACATATGCCCATGCTGATGAGAGTATAGTTTAGTGATGGTGGCTCTCTAACTGAAGAGACTGTTGCCGACTTTCAGGAACGGACGGGACGGCTCTATGGAATGGAGCCGCATATGATCAGTTGGCTAAGTTAGATCAAATGTGGGCATATATCCCGGAGATAGTGGTCACCATCGCTATCAGGGCTTTCGAGAAAAAAGGTAACATTCGGCTAGAGTTGACTTAAAACTGAGAACTTTTTTAGGATATCTGAAGGTTTTGTAAACCGTGGCCATCAAGACAGCTGTCCTGAGATAATCAAATGGATTCGGATCATAAGTAACAGTACCATGAGCTTCCATCAATGGTGTTCTAGCCAGGGCTAAAAAGGTTCGAACATAGTGCAGTGCCAAGCTGTCACCCACGCATTCCGTATACCGGCAAGGAGATTCAAACTCAAACAGCCTCAGCCTTAGTGAAGCCTCTCATCTGCTACCTGATAAACATATATCTATCCAGTATAGGGCGCCAGTGTAATTCGAAAGGGTGAGCATCACAGGCAAAAAGCACGTGACTCACCAATAATGACGTATTTTTGGACCGCAAACACCATCGACCTTGAGAGGTCACCCGGGTCATTTTCCTATACCCCTCTGCAGCTCTCTAATTTCATTCTCACTCGTTTTCTCACGCAATTCAAAAGTAAAAAGTCGACCGCCATGCCGTACACACCTGCGCTTTCAAAGCTGCCGAAGTCATCGAGAGCCGCTGGCCACTCCAAGGCTCAAAACGACCAGCAAGCCATGAAGGAGAGCGGAATTGACCGACAGCGCTCCAAGTCCCTTTCGTACCTGCAGAAGCCGCGCCGAGCGCCGTCTATATTCGACTCCACAATCCCTCAGCCATCGTTTGACCCCAAAGTGTACAAGTGGAATAAAAAAGTGCAGGATTCGCTTAGCCAGGACGATGATGACTCTGATCAGGAGAAGCAAGCATCTAGTGAGCGTTCAGAGGCTGGTGAGAATAAGTCTGGCAGCTCGCCAACCCAAGATATCGGGAAGTCAACCCGCTCACGCCCGTCCACGGAGCCAATAATTGGGAAATGGGGACTGGCATTCCCAGTTTTCCCACCAAATTCTTCTGACGAGGACTCTGATGGAACTCATGCTCCGCTACCCCTGCGTGGTCGCAAAGATTTCGAAACGCCGGCCAAATCCGCTATGCAGCCTCGACGTTGCTTCAGCACTCCTCAAAAAACCACGCGCTCCAAGTCTGTGCACTTCTGCGATGGTGACAACGAAACGAAGCATTTCCGTAAAATGGATACCCCCACGTCCATCAGCACGGGGAGCTCTTCGTCAGCAGTGGGCAGTGACAATACAAGGCGCGCTTCAGCGGGTAACATTGGGAGCACCAGGCGTGGGTCCGCTGGGGAAATTGAAAGCGCCAGACGTGGTTCCGCAGATCGCCGTGGCAGTGACGCCAACTTCAAGTACAGCATTGAGGCGGAGAATTTTTCCGGGGCCAGGGCTGATCACAAAGACTGGGCCGTGAATCTTATTGGCCTTAAAATGGCATCTGACCAAGAAACTATAATCGGAACAGTGGCGGTGCAGAACTGGTCTTACTTCAAGGAGGTCTTCGGGTGTTTCACTTTTGACGACTGGCAGACAATGTTGCAAGTCAGTGCCGAGTACCATCTACGGCCACATGATCCTGCAGACGCGCGCGATCATTTCATTTTCAAGATTCTTTTGAACAATCACGCTAATCTAGACCAGAAGATTATGCAACTTTGTGTTCGCTACAAGGTGAACGATGGGGAGCACTGGGACAATAACGAAGGGAATAACTATCGCGTTAAGATATTCCAGGCCACTGAGGAAGAACGTTCTCCGTCGCCCGAACCACTGCCTTGTTTACCGCAGAGCAATAAAGAAATCCGCTCTTCTCCGTCCCCTACGCCAGGGCGCCCCATGATGGACCATGCAGAGTACCAGGAAATTGTCAGACGGTATTGCGCCCCCAGTGCTGCGTCTCAGCCTGAGCGTCAATGACCCAGCGAGGGTGGAAAAACGCGAATCTGCACATTTTTACTTCTCGTCATGCGTTAGCGTTCTTTATCCATGGAAGCAAAACCTCCAGAGGTATCGGGTGTAGTATCCTAGTCCGTAGAATGTACCATGAATCCTTATAACTTTCTCTCTCCTCCGTCTTGAAAGCCCCTATCCCTGAGCCAGGAAACCGAAGCATACCACGATAACCTGCCAATATTAGCCAACGAGTCACTTACGACTGCACAAATTATGATCTAGATAACAAGAATTGAGTCTAAAGACAGAGTGTCCAGACTTGTCCGAACTCCTATAGATGTCATGGCCTCGTATGATCCCTTCGTTTAAAAACCGCACTGGCAAGCTCCAGTGTCCTCACCACCTCGTGCCACCTGACCAGTTTAGCCGCACAGCCTCCCCCTCGAGACTCACAAGTGTCAATCCTCAGGCTGCAACTCAATCCTCATCAATGAGCTCGAGCACAAAAGTTGTAATGTTGGATCAGTGTCAAAGCGGCAAGGCTTGATATTACGGTACCGAATTCGATACCAACACCTTTGTTGTGTGAGATGGAGCTTTCCTCGCTGGATGAATTTTGGGCTATGTAGTTGTCATTCAGCTCAGTAAATGAGAGGCGAAATAACCAGTCCATTCCTGGATAACATATGCCCCAGAACCGAGGGGAACTCGCGTGATGATATTCCCGAGCAGAAACAGGTCGTGGGCAACATTGGCGGTCTAACTCTCATCAGAAGTCAAAGACTTCGAGGCGGACAGAGAAACATGCCCCTCCAAGAGGCAAGTGTTGGATGGCATTAGATAAAGGTCGAGATTTCTCAGGGTGTTTAAGTTTCCCTGGGATGAGGCACGGTCCCGGTCATGCTCTGTGCGTGCTTGGTAGCTGGTCTCGGTGAATGCGGCTAGGTCTGGGGTAGAGTTCTGCACTTCACCTCACCTCACCTGACATACGCACATATAGACATCTACGTGCACCTTAGTCAGTTTCGATTGACCTGACCCCCACACATTAGGCTTTTCACTTCTCCCACTGGAGGCTTATTTTCCAACGGGCTGCCTGAAGGTGATCATACCATTCAATGCAAGAATGGATTTCGAACTTGGCCTTTTCAGCGGACCTTTTTACCGGAGATTGTCTTCAAAAAACAGTTACAATTCGTGAACTAATGGTGCACTCTTAATCCCAGACTCGAGATCCATTTCATTTACTTTTGCATAGCTATATGCTCGTCATATTCCGTGGGCTCTTGACAGTATATGCTGATGAACTGGGTCGTATGAGTTGATTTTCTCAACATTATAACGTTTTTCAACTGCTATAACGCGTCGGCACCCTCTAGTCACCCCTCTCCTCTTGCTCAGCATTAATGTCATTCGTTTACCCAGGGGGATATGCTCGTCATATTGCGTGGAGTTTAGATAACATATGACGATCATATCCTTTGAGTAATCATATGTTTGTTATATGCTGGGGATATGCTGGGGATATGCTGGGGATATGCTGGGGATATGCTGGGGATATGCTGGGGATATGCTGGGGATATGCTGGGGATATGCTGGGGATATGATTCGGGGTCCGGTTCATCTCTCAATTGACATGTTGTGGATTAGAACATGACTGAGAGGCGTTTCATGCTGAAGATTGACCGACTGAGGAGTAGCAACTCCCGTCCCCATTCTCGTTCCTGGATCCCGTCTCTCCGTGTCTCAAACACGGATGCATTCCCTCGAGATCACCAACCCTCCAATCCCGAGAAGCACAATTTGCCCTACTCCTCCAGCAGTCAAACGCTGTTGCTGTACCTATCTCTCACCCACAGCCTAAAGTTCCTCTCCTGCGATAGCGAATTATCTCTTTGTGATATTCCCGCGTAGCATCGCAGTACAAATGTCATCGGCCCCCAAATCCCAGGGTATATACCCGCCGGCACAAACTCTCATATAGTTCCCTTGTTTCCGCACTCCCTTCTGCCATATCACGAAGTCTCTCCCCCTCCTCTCAAGTAACCGCTTCCCAGTCTATTTGGGATACATCGCGGAGGGATTGGCATCTACAGGCCCACGACGCCTTATAGGGGAGAGTGATAGATCTGCGATGCCGCTTGGCATCTGACCTTGCAAGGAAGATTAGATTCTTTGTGCGGTTGCGGCAACATTCAGCTTGGTGCCATGGCAATTCTTGAGGTTATCAATCCGCTCCAAACTGCGCAGCCAGCCCAAAATTCAACGCGTCTGATCTCCCCAAACCTGAATGATTTCCTCACTTGATCGATTCTGCCTCCCCTCGTCTCACCCATGAGGTTTTCCAGTGATCTCTATATAGCTCAACGATCATCAAATTCTTCACATCCACTCCACTCCCTGGCATTGAAGACAAGTTCAAACTGTCTCTGCAAAGCGGCCTCGCGAGTTTTATTATATTTTTTACCGACCAGTAAGGTTCTGTACCAAGGCGCTGGAACGGCTAACTTTTATGTCAAATTCAATACGGTTGAGTAAATTGAGAGGGGAATGGATCTTATACTAGCTCCAGTCCAGATGGTGTTGAAAGCAGTTTATGCAGACCTGGGTTGGTAATTGGAGGGTTGGTTTACCCGTGGATTGGAGGTTGGATGGTGCATATCGACGTTTGTTGACATTGGTGGGTAGACTACTTCGATTGAGGTGGTGTAGCAACTTTGAATTTTCTTGATGATCATGTTGGGATAAAGCTGATGTAACGCCCTGCCAGTCATCGTCATCGAATTCCTCTTGGGTCTGATTCGTCGAGAGAATGGCGTCTTCGTCCGTAATTGGTACTTTCTGAAGGACAGGCTTCATTCTGTGACTCTCTGCAAGGCAGTCATCACACCCATACAACCTATGCGTTGATACCTTGTGCAAACGCAGTATGTCCTTCTCTCTTTGAACCCTTTCGTGGCCTGATCAAATCTTCTCGCCATATACCCCATAATACTTTCCCAGTTGATAGCGAGGACGTAAATAGGATTGCTATACCCAATCCCCACCTACCTGCTGAGCTGCAAGTCCCTCCAAGTATATATCCTCAGCGGAATAGACAGACGTATACCAAATATCCTGTAACTCCTCACAGAAAGATCGTCTTTGAACGAAAGGCCGACAGCATAAAACGACTTCGCCATTCGCAGCTGAATATTTCCTGCAAAGTGAAGTTCATAATCATGTCTTTACCTAATCCCCTGGTTTATGTGGATGATGTTCAGTCCACTGGAGAGGGACATGTCCCTCAGCAGTTGTCCCGCGGGAAATAGTTTTCCTGCCATGCTCTCCCATCTTCGTTCCAGTCTACGATGACATTCGCTGGTCGACATTGATAGAAAATAATGGCCGTCTTTGCACCCATATTCACACGCAGTCACATACAGATCGACTGGGTGCCAGGGCAGATGTCGAGGACTTACTAGGTGATATGCATCACAAGATCGGCATGAAGGCTAGTGAAATGACCTGGTGCGTCTACAGAGATTCGGCGGTTGAGGCCTGTCACCAGGCTGGATGAGAGAGACCCAGATCTATGATTTTGTCGTGTGATAGACTCAGCGCAGAAGTATGTAGAAGTTTCTAGATAGTTGGACTGCCTGCCCCTCTGGAGCGGGGCCCAAAATTCACGCGGTGCAAGACGCGATAAAGTAACACTTCCCGTGTAAGGGGGTACAAAACGAAGAGAATCCCACCATAGGGAGAGTGACATATAGTGACTGGGTACCAAGACCTTTCAAGCTATATAATACAATAAGTTTACACAGAGTTGAAGGTATCATGGTCGTCAGATGCCTACACTTGCTAAGTGCCGCAGCACCGCCCTCCATCGCAGTAAACATAGCAATCGCCCCAGATGTGCATGGGGGGTTGATGAGCAAAAGAGTCGTGGCGCGGGGTCGCTGCGGGGATATTCATGGGCGGTATAGGAGGTGCTTGAGGAGGCATCGTCATGAGAGACGGATCGGGTGGACCTTAATCTACGTTAATACCGAGGCAGGCATATGCTTGGACTGACTCACAAGCAACAGGGGCCGCATTTTGGCGGTCGATAATACTGTTAGCCTTCGCCAGAGCTTCTCGATAGTTGGCGAGTGTACGTTCCAATTGATCGATGCGTTGTCGTTGGCTATGATTTGTTCGCTCGAGATTCTCAATGTGATCCTTGGTCCTCTGGCGGATGGCACGCTGTGCCTCGCGGTCATTGGCCCGTTTTCGCTCTAGCTGGGCAGGCGTCAAGGTCGAAACGCTGCGGGTGCCTGCACGCGTTGTCCTCTTCTTGGTAATAGCCCCGTTGATGTTGACTGCGCCGGCGCTGACTTCATGGGGTCCAGACACCGAAGACACGGATACGGTGCGCGGGGTAGCTATGCTCGCGCCGACACCATTGACCTGCGGATGATTCGCATGGTTGACGACCTCGTCAGGCATCGTTCTGCAAGAGTCACGCCCAGTCTGAGCGTTCGCCCGAGTCGCGATCCGAAATGAATTCATATGCGACTCCCTTGTTTGTCTACCGAGGGGTGGTTATTGTGCACAAGGGCTGTTGGTCACGTTGATTCGTCAAGCAACAATAGTGTGATGCAATGCAAGACGATGGTCAATCGTAATGGTGATTCGATGGAAGATGAGAACGAGAATAGATCAGCCAGGCCTTATAAAAAGAAGCCAAGACGCTGGTGAAGCTCGACCCCACCATGACGCTCAACATGTTCACGTCTGGTGCTTAGGAGGGCAGATCTCCGATGGGTGAGTCACACGTGAATTCTCGCTCCCACTAAGTTAGTACGCTAACGCTATGAAGATGCCGGACCCTCAGCTGTCCGAGCTGCGGAGTCAGGGGAGACCCACAGAATCGAATGGAAGCCGCCCTGAGCCACCAAGCTGGGTCCGACAACTCAAGCTAGAGGGAGTGACTGAGCATTGCAAGATTTGTACTTTCATCGTGCAATCACACATGACCAGGGCGTTGAGTTGGTTGAGCGAGCAATAGAGTGGATGCACTGACGCTGAATAGGGACGCGGAGGGTTTTTCGCGCGTTGGAAGCTCCATTTGGCTGCCGTCATCTCCCCATTACTGTTATTTTGCATGACTGTGGCTGGCTGTATCTGGCCAATTTTTGAGAGTCACAGATCTCCGTGTAGATCTTTCTCCCCGCACCGAGGGGCTGGGTGGATGCAGGAAAAAGCTGTTTAGAATCGATTCCTTGTCCTAAGCCGATAAGCAAGCCTCATACGAGTCAGTAAGCTCTCTTCCTTTCCCAGGGCGTGAGGTGATGTCTCCACATCTGAACGCTAGGCCACATTGGCTTGGACGAACGTTGGGAACCGTCTTTAAATTTAGCACGTAACCGTTATTTCAAGCCGCACATGGCTCGAGCGGTGGGATCAACGGAAAGCCGATTGAAGAGGCTGTCGGAAGCCCCTGTCACCGGGCAATGCCGAGCCATGAACAAGGATGGCGAGCTGCCCGACCTCGGTATGACAGCCGTCAGACGGTTTTTTTCTCTTTCGAGATGGAGCGACGCGAAATTACGTGCCGACGCTACTGCAGGTCGCGTTTGCGCCGCGTAGTCACGTGCCAGGGCTACCGCTGGTCGCGGCGCGCGGCGCGGCGCGGCGCGGTCACTGCAGCTGCGCGTTGCCATGCGCAACGCGGGAATCACTCACCCTGCTAAGCGCTCCACGCCAGCACGTTTTCACTTGACATCGATTTCACTTGACATCGTCCGTCAACATGGCATCTACCACATCTTCAACCGCCGGTAACGGTGTCAAAGGCACCGGGGATGCGTCCGCGCCGTCGCCGAACCTCATCAAGCGGTAGGTGCTCATCCGTATAGGCTGATCTGTCGAGCTAACCAAAGCAGCTTGCAGTCCGAGCTGTTGACCTTCATGAGCTCTCCCACGCCCGGCATTTCGGCTTTTCCCAGCGAAGGCGCCCAGGGTCCGGACATGATGAACTGGAACGCCACCATCGCGGGCCCGTCGGACACGGATTACGCTGACAAGACGTTCAAATTGACAATTGCTTACCCCACCAACTACCCCTATGCTCCGCCGGTTGTCCGCTTCCGCACGCCCGTCTACCATCCTAACATTGACTTTTCCGGCCGTATCTGCCTCAGCATTCTAGACAAGGTCAACGGCGAAGGTGGCTGGTCGGCGGCTCTCAACACGGCTAATGTTCTGCTGTGCGTGCAGAGTCTTCTGGGAGAGCCCAACCCATCCTCCCCGCTCAACGCAGAGGCCGCTCGTCTATGGGAGACTGACCGCGAAGAATACAAGCGCAAGGTCCAGGCCAGGCACCAGGAGCCCGAAGAAGTCAACAATGCCTAATGAGATGACGTGTGTACGATCCGGTGTTATTCATCAGCGGCGTTGCATTTCCGTAGCGGTTTCTTCAGCCATCCCGTGTTCTATAGCTCTTCAACACCTCAGCTTTCCACAACCATATACTCCACCAGCACGTAATATCACTTTCACCTTGCTCTCCCCAATCATCAGAGCCCATTTCCGTCCCTTCATCAAGCAGAACAAGTGAGTTCCCTGCCATCTGAATCCTGAAATCTTCCCTTTCAAGCTCATAGCGCTCCCGAAGTGGTAATTCAACCACACACCGTGCAGTAGCATCCTTCTTCAAATGCCATGCAACAGTCTTCGCTAACAAAGCGGGATGTTTGCCAGAGTAGATCGCATCCGCAGCTAGAATCATCGGGAAAGAATTTGGGGATACCTTCCCTCGGTCACATAGGCTAAGATCCGATGGGTTGGACCAATCGAGCACAGCCACCGTGGCAGCACCGCCGGTTAGAGCGTTAGCCTGGACATTACGCCAGAGATTGGGCACGATAGCTGGCAAATCAGTCAATGTTACGTTGGTTTTGAAGATAGATGCCGCTGCGAGACCGACTAGACCTGTTCCTGAGCCTAATTCGAGGATTTGGGATCCTGTTGGGAGAGAGGGGAGGGTGCTCTTTAGATGGAGGAGACGTTTGGCGAGGACGTAGGATGATGCCCAGGTTTTGAGACCCAGATTGTCTGCAGTCAAGGCAGGTTCGTGGAGGGTTATGAACAGGGATTCGGAGATTACAAAGGTTCGGCTTATGGCACCCATGGCTGTTCTGCCTGATCTCTCGCTTAGGCGGACGGAGGCTGTCTCCCATATCTGCTCTCGCAGGGTTTCGTCATTGATCCAGGCTAGGGGACTGGAGATTATACTTGTGAGGTAGCGAGGCAGGCCTTCGCTCTTGATTGTGATTGTTTTGTGCTTGGGAGTGGAGGTCCCTGATCCCCATGAGGGCGTTGGGGAGCCAAGAGATTCTAGGACGGATAAAAGTTGTGCTGCTGGTGGTCTGGTGTACAGCTGAGGAAGGTCAAGGACTGGGAGGTGTTAGCCATATTGGGGGAGTGCTAAGTACGAAGCTCACCATCGAGCACTTGACCTGTTTCTGCGTCCATGGCCATCCATTTCCTGGCCGCAGGCAAAATACTGGGCGGAACGAATTCCGAGATAAAAGACGCCCAAGGAGGTGGAATCGCACCATCCCGAGATGGATCACTCCAAAGTCTTCTTGAAACCGTCGTAGGCTCCGTGTAAATCAAAGCTGAGCTCCCGTGCTTGTTCTGCCGTCAATTCCTCCGCTGCACGCATCTGGTTCAGCGTGATTAGCCACTGCACAATCTTGCCCTTCTTCTCGAAATCCACACTCGTCACTTTGTTCACAGCTTGGATGATGTCGGCCAGGATTGGATGCAGGGTATCCTTGGACAGCATGTTCATGCTGATGGCGTCAAACAAGGTGACGAAATTCTCTGACGCCGTGACAAGATGCTGGGCGCTCGGCGGAGGGGCTGCTGAAGGGGCAGCAGCGGCAGCTTGGCGATGATGTACGGTGGCAGGAGCACTCTCAACGGTAGCTGGGATGCCAATTCGTAGTCTCTCCGTCGCTTTGGGAACGTCTAGCTGGTAATGTGAGCCTCACTCTCGAACGTAGATACCACACCAACATTCCACTCCGCCTTGAATTGTTCCAGATCCCCAAACGCTGCTGCTGCTGTTTCGTCGGCGAGATTGCTCTTGTACTGTCGTAGCAGCCGATCACATATCTCCGTATACTCGGCTTCGCGGATGCTGTCTCGTAGGTAGGCCTTCTCGAGGGCATCCAGGGTCAATAGAATGCTGTAGATCTCCGCAAGAGATTCGTACTTGTCCCGCTCAGCTGCATTGTCTGCTAGCTTGACTTCCTGTATCGAAGTCAGCCTGGACAACGATTGAGACGTGGAACCGGACTTGGTCGGCATCCTTCATGGCAGAGGAATGTCTAGATGGCATATATCCATACGGCGAAGACGCATGGCTTCTCTGCGGCACTCCATACATGGCTCTCTCTCGGCGTTCCGGCCGCCTGTCCTTAGGGTTGTCGCTTTGAAGTCGGCATCTCCCGCCGGGCCGAGCCGTCATGTGGAGCTACGCAGAGACGCGCAAAAATTCTTGCAACGTCCCCGAGAAACTTTTGCTGGCCATGGCGCAAACCAAGGCAACCAAGAAGTTTGAAAAGCGACATCTAAAGGATACGCTGGCGAAGAGGAACAGCGTCAAGAAGATCAAGCAACAGAAGCAGCGAGCAGTCAAGAAGAAGGCGCGGAAAGCAGAGCACAATGGAGGTGAAAAGGCGCCAGACAGCAAGGCACCGGACAAGGCGCTCGAGTCGATGACCGTGGACGACTTCTTCCAACAAGAATTTCAAGTCCCCGAGTTGCCCGCAAAGGCGCAAAAAAAGAGGAAGCGGCAAGAAGCCGTCAATGATGCAGCCTCATCGTCAGATGAGGGTGAGCAGTCAGATTCTCAAAACGAGGGTGATTTGCAAGCCCAGATAGATGCGCTTGCGAAGAATCAGCCCGAGTTTTACAAGCACTTGAAGGAAGCTGAACCGGAGCTGCTCAAAGTCGGCAAAGACGAGCAGATGTTTAGTGATGAAGAGGACGAGGATGAGCAGCCGGAGAGGAAGAAAAAGAAGCCAAACACGGGAGGGTCGGAGGACGAACAGGCTAATCAAGTCAGCCGGGCCATGGTTGGCGAATGGCGCAAAATGATGACGACGGCGCATTCTTTGCGCGCGGCGAGGAAGACGGTGGCTGCGTTCCGTTCTGCTGTTTCCGCTACTGACGGAGAGGAAAAGTTCAAGTACACGATTCGCGATCCCGAGGCCTACCACCAGCTACTCACCACCGCCCTCGAATGTGTGCCGCTTGTGCTGCAGCATCATGCTCCCGCTCAAGAGAGCAAATCGGGAAAGGTTCGCGTTCAAACGGATTCCGACAAGTTCAAGTCGTTGGTGCCTCTGCTGCGGTCGCACACTACTAGCATCGTGTCTCTCCTCGACACCCTCACAGACACGGCAACCCTGCGTCTGACACTGCAGTCCATCTTACCCCTGCTTCCGTATCTATTGTCATTCAAGAAGCTCTGCCGCGACGTTGTGCGTGCTGCCGCAGCCGTCTGGTCCAGCCCGGGCAGCGTGGAGTCGGCGCGGATAGCAGCGTTCATGGTTCTGCTGCGACTTGTCGTGATCGGAGACGCAGCCATGCGCGAGAATGTCCTCAAATCCGCCTACCAGGCCCTCATCAAGGGCTCCCGCAACACCACCGTCCACACAATTGCGGCCGTGAACCTGATGAAGAACTCGGCAAAGGATCTCTGGGGGTATTGCATAGCCGACGGGGTAGCCTACACCACGTCGTTTGGCCTCATCCGCCAACTGGCCATTCACCTTCGTGGCAGCATCACCAACAACAGCAACGAAAGTTATAAACTGATCTACAACTGGCAATACGTCCACAGTCTGGACTTTTGGTCTCGCGTGCTCTCTGCCCACGCCGCGGATCCCTCGTCCCCACTGCGGCCGCTCATCTATCCCCTCGTGCAGGTCACCCTGGGTGCTCTCCGCCTTATACCTACAGCTGCCTACTTCCCGCTCCGCTTCCAGCTGATTCGATCTTTGCAGCAACTCAGCGTCGCCACACAGACGTACATTCCCCTCGCTCCCGCCCTTTACGAGGTCCTTTCTTCAGCGGAGATGCGGAAACCTCCTCAACCGTCCACTATCAAACCCCTAGACTTTGCCACCAGCATCCGCGCCTCAAAGTCTCATCTCCGCACGCGTGTCTACCAGGACGGTGTGGGCGAACAGGTCGTTGAGCTACTGGCTGATTTTTACGCGCAGTGGTCCAAGTCGATTGCGTTTCCTGAGCTTGCCCTGCCGCTGACGTTGCAGCTACGTCGTTGGCTGAAAGACGCTGGCTCAAAGGAGGGCAACTGCAACGCCAAAGTCAACGGCGCTCTGACGGTTTTGGTGCAGAAGCTGGAAGCTCATAGCGCTTTTATTGAGTCTAAGCGTGCGCAGGTCAACTTTGCGCCGGATAATCGGAAGGAGGTGGAGCAGTTTTTGGTTGATGTCAAGTGGGAGACGACGCCGCTGGGGGCGTATGTGGTCCACATGCGTAAGGCAAAGGAGGAGCGGGAGCGTGTTGTGAAAGAGGCTAGGGAGGAGGAGCGGAAGAGGGATGGGAAGGAGAAGATGATGAAGAAGAAGAAGAAGAAGAAGTCGGAGGCCATTAAGGGGGAGGAGAGTACGAGCGACGAAGAACAGAGCGAAAGTGGAGCTGAGGCTTCAGTGGATGGAATATCAGAGGCATCGGATGACGAGATGGAAGACTTTAATAGTGCGTAGTAAACCACTGTGGGTCCTACCTAGTGTTCATTAAGCGTAAATTCATCTTCTGGCCCCTTGATCAAAATTTTGATCCCCTTTGCATCTCTCGTCTCGACAAAGGCCTCTTCTGCCTTCTCAAAGGGAAACTTGGCCGTGATCAACTCCTTGACCTTGACCCGACCAGTAGCCACAAGCATCACGGCAGTGGAGTAGTCCCCCGCAGCATAGCGGAAGCAGCCCTTGATCGTCGGTTCTTTCGGCCCAAGCAGACCAATAGGAAACACAACATTCGGCTTCCCCATGCCACCCTGTATATACGTTCCACCCGCTCTCAAAATATGCATCCCAGCCTGGACACATGCCTCCGCCCCGGACGCATCAATTGCCACGTCCGCTCCATCACCCAGCGCAGCATCTCCAACAATCCTCCCAGCCAACTCCTCAGGAGCATCCTCCCTCCCGCTCACAAACCCGCACGTAGCAGCATACCCTTCCGCAAACCGCACCCTCTTCTCGTTCACATCCACCGCCACAACCGTCGTGGCACCATACGCCTTCGCAACAGCCATAGCAAGGAGCCCAACGGGCCCACACCCAAACACCACAACCCTATTTCCGGGTACAACCGCAGCCTGACGCACAATGTGCACCCCCACCGCGAGGGGCTCCATCAGCGCCCCCTCCTCAAGTGACACACTCTCTGGCAGAACATAACAAAAATCCTCCGGCACGCGGTAAAATCTCGTCAACGTCCCATCAACTGGGGGCGTCGCAGCAAACTGCATTTCGGCGCAGAGATTATATCTCCCTTCGCGACAGCGCGCGCATCGTCGACAGGGGATTCCAGGTTCGATGGCGACGCGGTCGTTGGGTTTGACTTTGGTGACTTTAGATCCGATGGAGTGGATGGTACCGCTGGATTCGTGGCCTAGGACCATGGGTGCCTTGACTACAAAGTCGCCGATGGCGCCGTCGACCCAATAGTGCACGTCGCTGCCGCAGATGCCGGTCCATTGGACTTTGATGAGGACGGAGTGCGCGTGCTCAGGGTTGTTGAGGTGGGGAATGGGACGGTCGGCGTAGGTGAAGTGGTTGGGTTTTTCGAGGAGGAAGCTGGGGTTTTTCTGGACTGGTTTAGTTGGCTGGATTGGTCGTGTTGGCGTGGCCTACGTCTTCGGGGTTCATCGTGGTTGATGGATGTTGACGTTGACGTTGACGTAATTGCGGGGGAGGTGGGGAGGTGGGGGCGGTGGGGTAGACTCGTGCGGGGTTGGCTGGCACGAACCAAGTTTGTGGGAAAGTTTGATAGAGAAGACTGACCAATAAATGGTATCGCCTTTCTCAACCTATTTAGCAGTTTGATATTCTTTTGAAACATGTATCACATCCCAGTTACCTGAACGAACGCTTCCACCCGGTCGGCAAGCTTCTCGACGACCAGCCATAAGATTCAGAAGCAGGCTTATGGAAAAGTAGCTTGGGTGCGACTTGATTGCCCATGTTGGAGGTATGCCATGAAATCATTCGACCGTTGCCACGTCATTCGCCAAACGTTGTGTCAGCTTATTGTCTGAATTGATACAGGATCAGATGGATGATTAGCTACCACCTTGTCGAAGAAGCTCGTAGCCACCGTTCCCCAGACCTAGCTTGCTTTCAATTGCTGGCAACTCTCTTAGTGACCTGTGCCTAATTGGCCAGCAGGTTGCGCTCGAGACTGAACAATGAGACAGCTGAGGCACTTGTAGACCTGGGCATCAGGCAGGCCATATCCAACGCGGCCCTGACAAGCGTGCTGGTTATTGAATCTCGTTCTATGGCTCTAGAGTAACATCCCAACTTTTATTGCAAAGTCTCAATACAGTGATGAATCTCCTCGGCAATCACATCCACGACGTCTCTCCTTTGATTCACTCAAATCATAAATTCCAATCTGTGAAACAATCACTAAGACTCCCCCAATACGACAGTGTCCAAGTCCTTGGTAGATGCTGCCTCTCAAACCCACTCCCAAACCAGCAGGAGCGATTTCGTAGTAACCTCCTCTCCCAATTATCACCCTCCCAGCCGCCAATCCCCCAAACAAACCACACAAATACAATTCACACCAACGAAAATGCAAGCCGCAAACCCCTCCTCCGGCTCAGACTCCTCCACCAAGCCAGCTCCGCCAAGCCACTCCCCCATCCCACGTCCCACAACCCTCAAAACCTCAACCACACTCCTCCCACAAGAAATCGATTCGCCCCTCAACCCAATCCCCCACTTCCAGCCCCCCGCGCGCCTAAACTACACCGCTCTTCCCCCCGAAGAGAAACAAACCGAAGTATGCGCTAGCATCCCTCCTAAATTCCCAAAAACTAACACCCGCAGAACGAATACATCCGCTCCCTCATCGCTGTTGCACACATGTTCACGTACTGGACCCTCCTCTCCACCATTCCAGCCAGTACCCTCCGCCTCACTAAAAACGACCAACTCATCTACTCTAGCTTTTTGGCTATGTTTCCAGAGTACACCCCCTCAGAGGGCTTGATTAGCGAGAACTTTTTGAAGGACGTGTATGCGAGGATTATGTGGGGTGCGTTTGGGGAGAGGGTGGGGGGGTTGGTGAGTAAGCCGGGGGAGAAGGTTTTGTTGAGGTTGGACCCGAAGAGAGAGTATCATATTGATAATGTTACGCTCGTGAGTAAACTGCAGTTTTGTGCGGTTGAGGGCGCGAGGTGTAAGGCCGGGTTGAATGAGTGGGTTTTTAGGTGGGTGGGGAAAACGAGGTGGAAAAGGGGTAAGGGGGTTAATATTGATGTTGGGGGGGAATAAGATGGAGGGGGTTAAAATTGAGGATAAGACGAACGTGCAGGAGGAAAAGGCTAGTAATAAGATGGGGAAGGATGTAAAGGACGCCAAGATGGATGTTGAGACACCGAAACAGAAAAAGGAAGAGATGCCGAAAAAGAAAAATGATTCGAATAGGAAAAGGGCGCAGAATAAGGGAGAGAGGAATAAAGCGGCCAAGGAGAGGAAGGATGCTATGGTTAAGGAAGACAAACAACAGGGGGGTGAGCAGCAGGGGGGTGAACAACATGACGGCGAAGAAATGGAAATTGATGAGAAGGAGGCTGAACAGAATGATGCTGGGAGCGATTGAGGTTGCTGAGTTGCACTATGATTGAATAGAATCAGTGAATGGATATGCCAATAGGTTTTTATTTTACTGTTTGTTGCCTCGACCTGTCTGGCATCTGTCGTGTTCCAACCTAGACGAGTCTATATTGTTCTAATAAGCAGCGGCACCTCACAGGTGTGTCAGTATACACGCGTATCTAGAGCTACAAGAAAATTTCTGAGTACTCGAACCCTGGTCAGGGATGGGGGTCATCACCTGCGGATCGCTCCGTGGCGGCCTGCACAACATATATCAGGTAACCTAACCGCGAGAGGTGCTCTTACTGGGCAGATTAAATGTATCTCGCAGTTGCAGTTAAAGGGGACGAACTGATAGTGTGAGTACACTGAGACGTGAATATATGTATAGCCATCTATACTGCATACATGAGGGGACGTTATGATCATCACGTGACACATCCTTCAACTGTTCCATACTGTTGTGGAGTCGGAGTCGGTAGGCGGAACGGCTCATGCCGCTAATGCGTCACGTTGGCAGAAAATATTCATTTGGAGTTAGAAATGGATATTGGTAGATATCTCAGTCTCGTTTTCGCCGGGTTCGATCTAAGAGTCATCTTTATACTACATGCTTTTAATGTCAGTAAGGATGTGTTTCATCGAAGCGTCATGCATATACATGTCTTTGCAACCCAGACTTGGCTGACACTTGTTGCCTTGACGGGGGGTACAACTTGCGCAACGAGGTCATCCTTTCAACCTTCCATTATCAACCTCACTTTGCCAACAATACCTACCGTGGTTGATAAATTGCCATGGGCTCGGACTTGATGCTCAGCCCCGGCGAAAAGCTCATGAGCATATACCTCGACAGCCTCAACGGAATGGACCTAATCAATAATATCATTTCAAAGAAATGGCGCACAAAGTGCGCGAGATGCTGCACTTGAGCGATGGTACATATGCGTTAGGCACAAGTAAGCCCGCTAGCACTGACGAGGAGAATGTTGGCCGACCTGAATTGAATCTTGAGGCATACGGCACTGAGCGCCTGAAACAGGAATTGCATTGGATCACCGAACGAATGGAAAAGCCCATTCTTCTTCACGCAGGGGTCTTCATGGAAATATATAAGGACACTTACGAGAAGGCTCTCGGGGTTTCAGATGAAGAACATTCTCCAGCTAAGCGAATTGCCCTGGCAGTCGTTCCAACCATGGACAGGGCACAAGAATCTATCTCTGTTGTGTTTATACCTTTCCCGGCTGGTTTGATGGGTGTATGCAGTATGTCATGCTCAGAAGATTTGCGCTTTTGACATGTTACGGACTGTATATTGGGAAGAGGAAGCGGGCGATTCGAACAATGCTCAGGGAGGTTGGGAGGGCTGAGCACCCCGGAGTTGAATTGGGGTTAGACGAGAATGCGAAACTGGAATGGGATCAGCTGAATGAGCATCTACAGGCTTGCAACTGGGCTAATAACCCGGTGCGTGGATATGCGGGCTTCATGCTTGGCATGATCAAGCAGCGGTTCTCGGAATTTAAAGACTGATCGACGAAACTTGGCCAGGTGCAGGATGAAATCACGCTGTCTGTTCGACAGTGTCACTTTTGGAGGCTAACATTCAAGTTGAACAACGATATCAAAGAACTGCGTATCACGTTGGAGAATGATCGTATTGCAAAACAGTATGAAAGAGTCTTGCTGTTCATCCACAATCGGTACCTTTATAAGTCAGATGTCAGAAGTCTGCCGCTTGCGGAAGGGTTGAGAACGGATTCGTTTCCGAATAGAGGAGATGATGATATGAAAGGATTTGAGGACAAAATCCTTGTATAGGTTTAGCTCCCGTGGTTGAGAGTGCGCAGCAACCCGAAGAGGACGGAGCGATAGACGAAATCAGGGACAGGACAGATGTAGATGTATATGAGTCAATACCAGTGTCGATATGACGGCGTGAATGACTATTTTTCTCTATGAGGGGACGTCACGTCGTACACTAGCAGGGCACACTCGCCATGTCACATATGAAATGACCCTGAGGGAAAACCTCTGTGAGGGAAAAAACCTAGGATGCAGCTGATAGTGTAGGAGGTATCGCTGACTTGCTATGCAAGTGCCCCACATACGCGCTAGCGGCGATGCTTGAATCCAACAGTCCTCTCATGTTTTTAGTCAGGAGGATTTTTTCCCAAGAACATCATTCATCCAGGGAAATTCACTTTCATCTCTACTGAGGTATGCGTTCCTTCCTTCTCCTCTGACATCAGATTTGCTCGAAGGTGAGAGATGATGACTAATGAGGCGACTGAAACGGTTGGAGGTGAGGGCTACAAAACAGAGGCGTGTCGAGATATCTGACTCATGAAGGTGGATTAATAGGATACTCCTCTGTACTACTGCACACCTCTTCGCCAAATAGATCTACGAGTCCAAAGTATTCCATGCAGTTAATAGCTTGATTTCCCAAAACTCAACGCATTGCTATCGTGAATAATCAAATCTGGTTTCACATGAAGGATGATCTTGTACAAACAAGTGGGATTTACATAACACCCATCGTGTATTTCCATCTTCTTGGAACGATTCTCGAATGTTCACATCGGCAGTGGGCCACTGGTGGCACAACCCGTGTGGTGGGGCGGATTCTGTCATCCATCTCACGCTATCAGAAACAAATCATTGACTTCTTCGAAATCCGATTAAACGCTCCTCCTTCCCAATTCCATCTTCAAACCCCATCAATAGTGATAACAGGAAGACGCGCGAGACGATATACTTGTCGACAACCTACACGCCAAATAGTAGAGATTAAGTTACCAGTCGCCCTAACCTTGATGGAACTGGCTCCTGGGTAACATAAACCGAGTCTTCATAAAACTCTGCCTTTCCACCACTAGATTAACACCAACCAAATCCGCTCTTCATAAAACCTCACAACATTACCATTTCCGACATCCTCCTCAACCCAGCGGAAAATTGAGAATTTCAAGCCGCCAAGCTTCTATACCCCACTACAATGACTTAATAAATGGCACCATACCCAAAGCATGTTTCTCTACGAACGCGATAAAGGAAAAGACGGAGCCACGAATCCCACAACGTGCGTAGATGGATGCACAAGAGGGAAATAAACACACAAGGACCCACGCTCCAGTTTTCACAAGTACGAAGCAAATGATTCATCCAAAATAGTTCATCTGGAAAGATGTCTTGTCAGTATTGGGATCCCGGATCTTCAATCGAGATGGGGAAGTAAGTTCAGATTACTTCAGCGATCTCATTGCTTTCTCTTGCCCATTCTTAACATCCATGGAGAGATGCGATGAATGGACTATTACATTCTTGCAGCATATAATGTGCATCGGTAACATGTGTTCTTGTTTCGTCTTACACTTTGTTGAAGTCAAACGTCGCCGCTAGCGCGTATGTGGGGCACTTGCATAGCAAGTCAGCGATACCTCCTACACTATCAGCTGCACCCTAGGTTTTTTCCCTCACAGAGGTTTTCCCTCAGGGTCATTTCATATGTGACATGGCGAGTGTGCCCTGCTAGTGTACGACGTGACGTCCCCTCATAGAGAAAAATAGTCATTCACGCCGTCATATCGACACTGGCATTGACTCATATACATCTACATCTGTCCTGTCCCTGTTTCCGTCTATCGCTTCGTCCTCTTCGGGCCACTGCGCACTCTCATCCACGGGAGCCCAATCGCTACAATAGAGATACCTATTTGCTTGCCTCGCGCAGAGATGACTTGTCATTCAGCGAGGTTGGGGCAGGCTCACATAATGCTTGCTTGTGAACACGCATCTACGAGTCATTGTAAGTACTGAAAGACCTGCTTGTATGGATGGAATATTCTGAACAAGAGCGGGGTATTATCAGGGCCTTGGCGCTACTGGCGATGCTGGTGCTATCGACATTCATCTGAAGTTTGCTATCATGATAACATTTTTCCGCACGGTCACGAAGTTCTTTGTCACTCGTCCTTTCCACAGCCCCCTTGATATGTCCAGCCATTGACTTGTTCTTCTGGTGATGGAGACAGAAATGATAATGTATCTGAACTTGGCCCAGCATTTGTAAGACATTGATTTGAGTGTATTCTGCTTCGGAGTCCATGCAATTTTGCGTCTTGTCGGTTCGCAGACCAATCACTCCGATAGGGCCGGTCTTGTGTTAGGTGGCTACTACTGCTGCTATCCTGTCCCAGACGTACCCCAACGCCCATTCCAGGTTTTTCTGTCGATGTCCGTAACTGCGCTCACCCATGGTCGAGCCACAGTCTATCATGTAGACGGTTGCCACTTTGGATACCATGTTTCATTAGCTACTGTCTGTTTTGTGATTACAACATCAAGCAATTGTTGGGTGACTGTCTCGCTGCCGTCACGCCTAACTCGATGCACTAAGCCGTGCCAAGATTCTAGATTGGACAACGATTGGCGCGAAACCATATCATATCATTGCCTGTGGAACACTTTTCGGATCCAGTGTACTTCAAACCTTAATTGGAGAGCCGTTGGCTTTCAAAGCGCTGCCAAAAGCTCAGTTCTCAACGCTCCAGTAAGCTATCTTCCCAATCTTTTTCTCACTACAAACAAGTCTACCTCTCCTGCTTGCGCTTACATGCCACGGGAAACGGGTACAAACGACTGCTTGAGGACAACAAAGCTCTCGGAATCATTGGCATTATGTTTGGTACAGTGTTGTTGAGCCTTGTGGTGCTCGGCCCAGCAATTACGAAGGTTATGAAGGTGCGGAAACACCAAGGTGGATGCGTGTTCTGGTCCCACGTAACGACAATGCCTTCGGCCAAAAAAAACTTCAATCAAACTTGGGGAAAACTGTAACTTAAACAATCTTGCGACTGCAACGCGTTGCTTACAATGCATCCCGCGGTACATCGTTCCAACCAGCCTCTGGGAAGAAAATGGCAGGATGTGCTGTTGTAAGTAGTATGGACGCAATGGCGATCATCCTGACCACATTAGTATATCACCCACACGTTCTACAGGACCAGCTCACATTCCATCCAGAATCATAAACGCCGTCTCGTTCTTCATTAGCGAATTGCCCCATCCGCCAGCCATCTCAGGTAACCGATAAACGCATCGTATGAAGATGGCTACAAACGCCGCAGAAGAGCAGATGGCGTAGTAATTGAACTTTCCCGACAACTCCCTCGACTTCTCCGCGCCTATAGGCTGACGATACACCTTGTACCCAAACTCAGCAGCAAGGCACATGCACGCAAACATGGTGACAACCTGGAACGCAATTCCGGCAATCATCAGGTTGTCACCCACATCGAGAATCTTTGGGTTGCTCTCAGCTGCAGCCGCAACGCCTCCGCCGATCGACTGCGTGAGGATCGACACAAGATCGCATGAGATGAAGATCCACGTATACAACTTGGGCTTTAGGCGGGACTTGATGGCTCCAAAGTGGATGACAAGGTGTTTGAGGGTGAGATAAATGGCTGCGGCGAGGAAGGAAGGACAGAAGATTAGACACACAATCTGCGTCTTGAACCCTGCGCCAGACCACGGATTGGAATTCATCATCACCCGTCCTCCGTAGCCGACCGCCTCGCCTGCTGTTCCGATCGCCATAACGATGCTGAACGATCTTCGCGCACGGTAGCGCAGCGCCAGTGCAATCTGAATGAGTGCGCAAATGCTGAATATGGCTACCAGGAAGGCATTTCCACCCAGGCTGGGCCGGTAGCCATAGAGCGTAGCTTCAACGGGGCATAGGGGTGTGACTTTGTCGCAAAGGCGACGGTCGGCCATGGTCCTTAAGGGAGGTTGACAGTAGGTTCACTGTAGGTGTCTAATCAGAACAAAAGCTTCGCCGTTTATTGACAAGATGTGGGCAAATTCTCATTGTCGCAGCCTTGCGACGCTATGAGTCAGCCTCCGCAGGAGGAATTGAATCGTACCGAAATAGATTTTGCCACAGCACCGCCTCACATATCAGCCAATCACAGACGACGTTAGGGTTAGTAGGATTAATCTATGCGAAACGACCCGTTGCCTTGCGACTTTTGGGTATATGAAATTCAACCTCACTTTAACGAATGCTACCCGCTCGCTAAAGGCTTTGTCCTCGCGTGGGTCAGAACATACATCTATAGGCCGCGAAGAGGCGGAGAGAATGCATGAAACTGAGAAAAGTCAGCCACCTCCAACGGCAATCCATGCCATGTAGCGATAGGACTCTCGTGGATGAGAGTGCCCAGCGGTGCGAACTAGGAGGACGTAGCGATAGACGGAGATCAACGATAGGTATAGGAAAGATGCAGATGGGTAGGAGTCAATATCAGTGTCGATGTGACAGTGTAAATGACTATGCGTGTGTCTGTATTTTTATGAGGAGACGTCGAAATAAGTATTCTGTACCAGTAGGCTGGTGACGTCACGTCATGATATGAGTCATCTATGACTCACTAGCCTACAGTAGCGGGGCGCATTCGCTATGTCACATCAGACTTGACCCTTAGGGAAAATCTCTGCGAGGGAAAAGCCTAGGGTGCAGCCAGTAGTGTAGGGGGTATAGCTGTCTTGCTATGTAAGTGTCCCGCATACGCGCTGGCGACGATGCTTGACTCCAAAATGCCATTCATCGCTCGAAGGGGAGTATCAAACTTGTACATCATATTTTGTAGGCATTCATGTCATCCTAGACCTGCAACGAAAGGCCTCAACACGCTTAAACAAGCCATGAGTTCATCCCACATCCTTGGTAAAGTGAGACATTGGGAGTCTACCTTGCCCAACCCTGCCATGACCAATGTACTTGAAACAAAAACTTAGGCTCACCTCCTTTACCGCTCGTCCTCCCACTACCGATAACGCTAATACTATCAATCTTGATTCGAATCCATTTCAAAGGACCCGCGGATCGACAATGAAATTCTCCTCCATGTCTCACTCTCGCAAAACACTCAGCATCAACATCAGCATTAGCATCCCAACCCCACCAAGAGCATTCCCCTAACCTACAGGAACATCAGCCTAACGATGTCTCAGGAGTTCAACAACCTCTCAACCTTTCCCAAGTAGGTTCTGGGCTTCGAAGACTATGAGATCTTAGGCCTCGATCTCGACCTTAACCTTTTCGATTTCGAGCCGAGAAGAGACTCTCGCCGCTCACAGATTGATTAAGGAGCCGGTAGCATCATTCATCGACCGGCTGGTTCCGCAGTTCATCAATCAGTCAACGGCAGTTCTACCAGGATGCAACCCAAGCGTAGGATGGTACTAACCCGCACCCCAAATCTCTCCTACCCCGGCGGGAAAATCATCATAATTTCTTGCTGAACTCCACCCCGATAGCAACGCCTCCCATGGCACGAAATGCGCCCGCTCCCCTTCAGCAACATGCACCTGCCACCCCAACAGAAAATCAAACGCCCCCGTGACGCCTTCATCATCTTCTGCCAAGCTCATAGCCAGCAAGTCATGTGACATCTCAAAGACGCCAATGAACATGCATCTACAGGTCAGGTCTCAGCTGTCAATGGCCAGATGTGGAATGCAAGTGCTGAATCTCGCAAAGAGTTTTTCACTCGTGCGGAAGAGGAGAAGCGGGTGCATGTAGTTATGAATCCGGGGTATAAGTACCAGCCGAAAGGTTGGGGAAGGGGGGGGGGTGCCGCATTTGCGATGCTGGAGCGGGAAATGATGGGAGGGATGCTCCGCGGAAGAGGGTTCTGAGGGCTGAGAAGAGAGTGAGGGTTGAGGAGGAGGAGACGGAGGAGAGTAGTGTTGGTGAGGTTGAGGATGAATTTTCGGACAAGGATCGTGAGGATCCGACTTGGAGGGGGTAGGTTTGTTGATTTGATAGGGATATGGGTTTTTTCAATTTGTGCCGGTTCTTTGATCTATTTGTTCTCTTTATCAAGGTTGCTGGGTAGGACTTGAGCTGCAATCCGACAATAAGAAGGTGGAGATTGATATCTTTGTTGGAGAGCATATATATTACACTGCCAGGACTTGTATCAAGACTTAAGAACGTTTCGCAAGTACCTTCGAAAGTATTGCTCTATTATCAAAAATGTAGTCGCGTTTTGAGGTCTAATGGCCAAGATGGCCGGTAATCGGTTGAAATCACCACGTCTTCTCTCAAGATGTGAATCTCGAATCGTCACACCTGCGCCGTCACGGTTTGAGACGATTGGCGAGCATGTAGCACCAAATTCATCAGAGCTGCTAATTGATCATCTTTTTGAAAAGTGAAAGCTCAGAGACGTTACAGAAATGCCATTGAAATATTAAGGCCACGTTTCACAATCAAGCCGTCGCAAGATGTGAAAACACCGGGATCATTTGGCGTAGGGATCAAAAAACCGTTGCCAAGCACGCGCAACGCATTCCCTGTCCATGATTGGCCGAGTCGCTCGCAGGGCCGCAGCGCATAAGCTATTTTTAGCCGACCTCAATCTTCCTTCCGGTCATGAGAACACAAGGCAAGACTGCAACAACCAACATTCTCCATCGACAAAACATGAAGACTATCCGGCCACCTACATGATCCTCCTGTGAAACCCCCTAAACAAAATGACAAACTATCCAGTGTGTGTCAAAGTCACACCCCAATGTCCCGTAGAACACACTCTGTACGGCTACCGTCCCATTCTAATCGGCAACGCGATCCTACTCACCATCTTTAGCATCTGCGCCATAATCCACATCGTCCTCTCGCGATGATACCCTGCCCGCCGATACTTTAGCATGACAATAGCAGTCGGAACCATCGGGGAAGCAATCGGCTACGGAGGTCGTATAATGATGCATTCAAACCCCTGGTCGGGCGCAGGCTTCGAAATGCAGTCCCTGTGCCTAATAATCAGCCCTCGGCCTTCGCCGCAGCAATCTACCTCACGCTCAAACACATCGTCATCCACTTTTTGGCTGTAAAGTCGCGTTTGAAACTAAATTCGTAAACATGGATCTTTTTATCGTGCGATCTGGTAGCGATAATCCTGCAGGCCGTCGGCGGAGCCCTCTCTGCTGTGGTCGCGAATGATCCAGGGCTTCTTCATCCAGGTGAGAATCTGATGATGACTGGGATTGTATTCCAGATCGCGACCATGTTGGCGTGCATGTGTCTTGCTGCGGAGTTTGGGTTTAAAGTTTATAGGCAGCCCGCTAGCGCGGAGAAGTCGAGGGAGTTGTCGGGCCGGTTTGGTTTTTATGTTATTTGTTGTTCGGTTGCGTTTGTGACTGTTTCTGTTCGATGTGTGTATCGCCTGCCGGAGATGGTTGGGGGGTAGGGCAATTCGTTGATGAGGAACGAGGCGGCGTTTATGGTTCTGGATGGGATGTGAGCTGCTTTTCTGAGGTTTCGAGTGTAGTGTGCTGATTTCTTCTAGGATGATGGTCGTTGCGGCGGTTCTGCTTACGGTTGTGCATCCTGTGTTTTTTCTCGCAGAAGATGGTCGAAGTGATGTTTCGCGGGATGTGTTGTGAAGATGGGGTTTGGGTTTGTACGATTGTCGTGCTGTTTGGATAGTGTATTACATGTTCTTGTTTATCGGTCCCTCTCTAAAGATGGCATGCTGGTGAACTGTGCTGTTTTGGTGATTCATTGCTGGATAGCTGCAACCTGAGGTACCCTCAACAGTTTTTTGAGCCGTGCTGGAACCCTCTTTTAGAAGTTTTGACCATTTGAACAGTGTTCGAAAAGCGTGTTAACGAGTTTGTGAAAATGGCAGTTGTGCAAGGCCTTGTCATTGCATGGCTCAGGACGTGCGTCGCTCGGCTATGAGACAGGAAAAAGACGCAAAATAGCAGAGAGTTGATCATATCAACCACAACCAATGCCATTTCCACCTTTCGATGAGATTATCACACTTGTACATAACATGTCATGAACGCCTAAGGCATTCAATCTCCAACCGCCATCTACCCCTTCTAAAACCCAAATGAATCAAAACCCCAACGCTGTCCAGCCGTGAGGGGTCAATATACAGCTCAAAGCAAAATTATACTTCAGAGTTAAAACACTCAGATTACTATTATTTTGTTTTGGTATCAATTACTACCTCTTCCATCAGTTCAATCAACCGCCCTTTCTTTTCCCTTGCCCACATAACCCTTCCTGGACGCAACCTGCCACTTATTGGTCCTTGTTGTCGTCCTCGAGTGTCAGAATCTGGACTTACTTGGGCTGGACTCCCTTGGGTTGGCCTCGCTTGGGTCGCCGCAGGACTTCCTGAATGATATCCCGATTCAGCTCCCAATGGGGATCCTGATTGAGGTCTTGATTGAGGTCACGGCCGAGGTTCCGCTTGTGGGCCCACTTGAGGCCCCACCTGTGGTCCCTTGGGGCTCAGCTTGAGCATCCTCCGCCGATAGGCCATCATCAGCTTCATTGCAAACTTAATATCTATCGAACATGCCTTCATCCGAGTCATCAAATGTCATTCGACTTTGGTGCCTGGGGTGATCAATTGGTATCGGTTGGTCAGTGAGTCAGAGCGGATGTCCGCTGGGTTGGGCAAGGTGGCGAAGTCGAGGATTGATTCTGCTTAAAGCTGAGGGGTAGTTATTCAAGTTGTTCAAGTTGTTCAAGTTGTTCAAGTTGTTCAAGTTGGTCATGTTGAAAATGTTGACTGTTGGGCTGCCTGGTTTCGTTGGCTGGGTGGCATCCAGTTGGGCTCGCAGCTCTGTGAGCCGATTATCATAAAAGTCCTCGATGTGGGGGTTTGGTGCTCGGTTGTGCTGGAGGGAAGGCCCAGTCGTGTGCCAGTTGGAAGGGCCTAGTTGAACACTCTGCTGAGAAGAGGAGTCCGGCTGTGCGTTTTGCCGAACCGCTTGCCTGTTGGTAAGAGCTTGTCAGCCGGGTGGTGCATACCGTTGAGTATTACGGCACTCTCCTTCCACAGGCCAGACGTTTTCCCCTACTGTGCCCTTCCACGGGGCATACATAACCCTGCCAGATTCGTCACGACGTACATTCAACCCTGCTATGATTAATGTTGGAGGCTCGTCACAGCTCCGTGAGATTGTTTGAGGGATCTGAATTTCCGAACTCCCACGAATATGTTCGTCAAAACTTCATTTCATCGTCAGTATTTTCAATGTGTCGACAAAACTTGCAAGCACATATTCCAGGTCGGGGACAGTGGAGCCATACGAGGTAAGGCAAGAACTCTGCTGGGCTGCGATAGTACTGTGGCCTTCTACACCAACTAAAAGTCGGAGAAAGCCATATAGATATTTCTCATCGCGTTTACGTCATTGGTTTTTCGATAGGTCTCTTAGCGTAGTAGGATTGTAATCCCCCCAGTAGATAATGTCGTTAAGTGGTAACCTTGACAGTTTCCACTGACTTCCTGGATAATAATCGGTTCGTGTTGGGGCCAAGCCTTGTCCGAGTTCTCTAAGCCAGTATATATATGACTTCGAACCCACTTCTACTGGTTGCCTCGGTGCAAATGACCCATGTTGGGGCCTGGGAGCATTCGGAGTTCGCGAGCCAACCCTCTTGAGTACAAAACTGAGGCCATCTTTCCCTGACCATAATAGCTTGTGTGCGGAATTTGTGGAGGCGAGGGGATGCGTGATGAAGATTTATCAAATCTATACGCGAGCGTCAACAAAGGCAATTTCATCGAAGATATGTGGATGCATGTGAACGTGTCAGTATCGTTCGGACTTGCCATTTTAAGGATTGCTTGTGTCAAACAGGACACAAGCGCGTAAATCTAACCACGTGGTGGAACAACTCTTTCCAAGACTTGAACGCTGAGGAGACGGTGAAATAATCTTCAGCGACCAAGATTTCCCTGCTCTGATGACAAGTAGTCATCTTGGCATGTAACCGGACTCGTGATGCGGGAACGAAAAATTTGCTTTCCAGACAAAGAAAAGCACGGTTTACGACGAGATGACTATGCCAATTATGTTCATGTAACCAGCTGGTGGAGGGCGAATGAGATAGAAAACGGTGATTAATTTACGAGCGTCTGGATTCGTGCCTTCGCCCGGGATCTATTCATTTCTCCGCGGAGTATATAGACAAGTGTTAACTATCAGGCTCGTTTTCCAAACGCGTTCAGAAACATTAGGCGCTCTGATTTGGTAAGAAACAACAGACATGGCAGCCGCTGCGGAAGCATAGCGCTCTTTCCAGAACGCCGAGGCAGGAAAGCGGAGTGTGGATCTGCCACCATGACGTCATGGCGATGCGTAGTGGAGCGGTGTATACAAGTATATTGCGAGTTACGATGACCACTCATCGCAAGGTCGATGCAATTCCCCGAGCCTAGAACAACCAAATTCCAACAACAGCCCCAAACTCACACTCTCCAACCGCTTAAGCGGTCTCAACCCGCTTACCTGCTTCCGGCTAAATGGCTAAGCGGCCAGTCCTCAACCGCGTAGCCGACGCATTACCACTGCAGGCAAAATGCAGTCTTGAGCCTCGCACAATGCCTCAACATAAAAGACCCGGGCAGACCGCCCTTCAGAAGCACCATTTCAACCATCCTAATCCAAAATGTCTTCTCTCAAATCCCTCCTGAGCCTCCACCGCATCCCACACCATCTACGCAACCTCTCAACAGCCCATACTGAGAAAAAATCAGGCGACATAAGCAACGCCTTCGCCTCCCTCTCCGGCCTGGAGTTCAAACCCCTAGATCCCCGCTTCGCCGATATCAAAACCTCCCTCCTCTCCGGGCACGAAGAAGCCATAACCTCATCCTGGGCCCGCCTCCTTAACGCCCTTGAGGAAGAAATCCCTCTCATCACCTCCCTGGGATCCAACTCTATTCCCACAATCGACTATCCTTCCATCACTAACCCCAGCGAGACCTTCAGATCTGAGCTCCGCAAGCGCGGCGTAGCAGTAATCCGCAACGTAATCCCCGAGGGGGAGGCCCTCTCCCTAAAGCGTGAGCTAAAGGACTACATCGCCGCGAACCCGCACACGCGGGCCTTTCCCCCCGAGAACCCGCAGGTCTACGAACTATACTGGAGCACAGCGCAAACGAAAGCGCGGGCTCATCCTCGTCTTCTCGCAGCACAGAAGTTTCTTATGTCGGTTTGGAATTCGCGGAGCAAGTCTACCGTTAGTACGGCTCACCCAACAATGTATGCAGATCGGCTCCGAATGCGGCTGCCGGGTGATTCGAGGTTCGCATTGGGACCGCATGTGGATGGTGGGTCGTGCGAGAGGTGGGAGAAGAGAGGGTACGGGCTTGGAGGGGTCTATGATGCGATTTTCTCTGGACGGTGGGAAGAGTATGACCCTTGGGAGGCGAGCTGTCGTGTGCCGGTCGTCTCGGATCTTTATTCTGGTGTGGGCGCCTGTAGCATGTTTCGCATGTTCCAGGGTTGGCTTGCGCTGTCGGAGGTAGGGCCTTTTGAGGGAACGCTTCTTGTTAATCCGCTGCTTAGACATGCGACGGCGTACTTTTTGCTGAGGCCATTTTTTGAGCCGATTCGTGCTGATCCGGCAGGGGATGGGTTTCTGAAGCCGGCGAATTGGAGGCTTGAGAGGGAAACGTCTGCTTGGTTACAGGGTGCGACGCCCGGTCATGGGCAGGAGCTTCGCGATGCGTTGCATCCGCATCTTAAGGTTGATTTGCCTGTTTTAGGTTGGGAGGGGAAGAGTTCGATGGTTCACGTTCTGAGGGTGAGGCCTGGTGATTATGTTGCTTGGCATTGTGATACCATCCATGCGGTTGACGGAGTCCATGCTGGCAAGGCTGATTCGTCGGTCATGTATATCCCGACTTGTCCGCTAACGGTGCAGAATGCTGCGTTTTTGAAGAGGCAGAGGGAGGCGTTCCTATCTGGGAGGCCCTGTCCGGATTTTGGGGGTGGGGTTGGTGAGAGTGGTCATGTTGGGCATGCGACGGTGGATGATGTGGAAATGATGAATCCCGAGGAGGGAATGCGTGCGTTTGGGTTGAAGGCGTGGAATGTAAACGAGAAGGGTTTGTCGAGCGCGCAGAGGGAGTTGTTGACGCGCGCAAATGAGGTTTTGGGATTTTAGTTTTTGAGTTTATCTTAACGATTTGTCTTTCTGTCTTCTCAGTCAGACCGGCGAGTAGAACATGCAACCTTATTTTGTGCGCCAAGATAATTTTCCCAAAGAGGTAATCCCCATTTCAGACAGTCTGGATTGAACTTCCAGCTACAGGTCAAGCAGTGGAGACATTCACACTCGAGGTAGCCCACGCTGAAAATAATAGAGCAGCTTAGCCTCAGAACCCCTTCTAAAGAAGTGAGGAATTGATACGAAGTTTACGTTACGCCATCCATGCAAAACATAAACGCTCACTGGAAAACAATACATGCTAATTTCCCGTCTCATCGAGTGGCAAATTCTTAGTCCGTGATTTTAGTCCAAACATGCTGCTGAACCGACTCGACCTAGTCTGTCCAGTCGAAGCCGAATGGTTTGAACGAATTGAACGACGGTCAGAGTTGAACATGAGTGGCTCGGCCAGGTTGACCTGACTGGCACGAGGGCTATTGAACATTGACATTTCAGCGCTGCCGATCGACCCGGGAGACACAGGGTAAGAAAGGGACTGCGAGCGTTCGGCGTCTGCTGCGTGGTTTTTATCGGGCAGACCGGGCAAACCAGGCAGGGCGCCGAGACCAGGGAGAACGAGCGGTTTCTTGCCGCTGCTCCTCTGCGGCTCAACCTCGTTGTTAAAGAGATCAGTTGGGATAAGACCGGCCCCGGCATTGGGACTCATGGCCGCACCGCCTGTGAGAGTTTCCCGCTCCTCGTCCGTCATGCGCAACCCCAGCGTACCAGAAGGGATAGCGGCCCCGTTGGAGTAGTTGAAGAATCGCGGCACTTTGAGTGAAGGGGCGGGAACCAGCGAAGACTCGCCTGTGCCGTTCCAGCTGGATTGACGGCGGGTGGGAAGGGAAGGATCGAGAGCGAAAGCTTTCTGCTCGTCCCGTAGACGGTGACTGCGCATAGATTTGTAGTAGCGCATTTGGTCGCCGTGCACCCGCTTGGCAGAATCGAGGTCGTGCAATGCTCCAATTAGCTGCTGTTGCAATATGGCCTTTCGTATCTGCCACTGCCGCTCCTCTTCAGCATCTTGCTGCACCAACTGCACGAGGCTCAGCTCCGTTGTCTCACCGTCTGAAAACGTCAATGGCTTCATCAGCCGTTCATATTGCTTGATTTCTGCGTTTTTGGCCTTGATCTCCTCGTCCAATTTACGTGTTTTGGCGACTTCCTCGTCCACGCGCGCCCGCAGCTCGGCAGTCTCTGTCTGGATCTGGACGGTGGTCGCCTCCATTGCCTCCCGTATGCGAACAGTTTCGTCGCGCATTTCTGCCGTCTCAACTTCGCACCGGTCCGCATCGTCTCGCATTTTCTGCCGTTCCCGGATTTTCTGCTGCATCAGCCGCTCGAGCTTAGTTCGCTCATTCTGCGCCGCCACATTCTGCCGCTCACGCAAATTCAACTCCCGCTTCAGATTTCGACTAGCCTTTTCTCTTTCTGCCACGGCCGCCTTGAGGTCGTCACGTTCTCTGGTCAGCTCCTCCATTAGGCGTTGGTCTTCCTCCTCTTCCGCTTTTGCCTGCTTTTCCGCACCGTCCGCTTCGTGACGGAGCGCATCTAGCCGCTCTGTAAGCATCTGGACCGTTTCCACACCCTCTAGCAATTTTCCTTCATCAACAGGGACTTCCGGGACATACGAAGCGGCAGTGATACTCTTCTTGCCTGTTACAGACACAGCAGCATCTCGTGACAAGGCTGATTCGGTTGGCGGCGGGGCAGTGTTTGTCAGTCTACGATATTTCATTGCTCGGGGCACCAGCGGTCTGTCTCCGTTAGCGTTGAGCTCGCCATCCATTTCTCCATTAACGGCTGCATCGCCGACAAAGTCTTTACTGCTGGCTGATTTTGTACGGAAGCGGATAGCATCGCTGCGGCAGCCTGGCCCGTTTTCTTGTGACACGCACACTCGGGCGACGTAGAAGGTGCTCGGCTGTAGGCCCGAGACGGTTACGGCATCATCGCTGCTACCGACGAATGTTTCCAGCACATGGCCGTTGATAAGCACTTGATGCTCTAGCCGACTCTTGTTTTTCGCCTTCACACCGCGGGGCAGCGACCAGCGCAGAATGGCTCCGTCGGCACTGAGTCCGGCTAGATCGAGAACAGGCGCAACGGGTATGTCGATGCCGATGAGCCGTGCCAATTCCCGTGTGGGCGTACAGAGTACCTGGCAGGCACGGTAGCCAAGCCAGATGGCGGCGCTCCACACACAAAGCGGCTTGAACCACGACGCCGCCGGGGCTGCGGTATGCTGGAGTAGATGTAAAACCTGCCCAATGTCGACACTACTGGATATTGGGGTTAAAACGCTCATGTCGACGCCTGCAGCGGTGAGGTTTGCCGCCATTTGGACGGTGCAACGGGTGAGGTTCAGCTAACCTAACCCTAAATGTGACAGCGTCATCGCGGGGGCGGGGACTGTCTTCATTCCTACGATTGGTCTATACGGCGAACATGGGTCCGTTGTGCCGAGACGACAAGTACCGGCCCGGCTTGTTGGTCAGTTGCCCAGGGCTGTCTTTTCAAGAGATGTCAGGCTGGAATGAGCAAGCTGTCATAGATTAGCCCATGAACCAGCCCACCATGGATCTGCCGCCATGATCAGCCGCCACGAATGAGCCGCCATGAAGGAGCCACGAGTCCGAAGTGGTTGGTGGCCATGGCAATCAGGCCAGTTGCAACCTTGATCTGCCGCCCACGGGCTTGACGATTTACCGAGGTGACTAACCACGGGTGCGGTCCGTTCCGAGAGATTGGTTTGCTGACGCGATGACGTCCTGTATGTACATACTCGGAACATAGACAGTGAATTCTTCCAACCCACCATGCAATACGTTCGTTCTATTTCGTCGTCTGTTTCATCCACTTGGAATTCCATTAATCCGGCCACCCTTTCTGGAGCCATTGATGTTATTGTTGTCGAACAAGAAGACAGTTCGCTTGCCTGTAGCCCGTTCCACATTCGATTTGGTAAGTTCCAGTTGTTGCGGCCATTTGAGAAGAAGGTTGTATTCAACGTCAATGGCCGGAAGATCGATTATCCCATGAAACTGGGCGAAGGAGGAGAGGCATTCTTTGTGTTCGAAACCAAAGAGAATGTTCCCGCTGGCCTCAGAACGAGCCCCCCTACATCTCCCATGGCAAGCCCCCAGCTGCAGCCAACGACGGATCTGACTGGTGCGGATCCGCTGGAACCGCCGACAAACTTGCCGGAACTTAGCCTGGAAGAGGTTGGGGAAAGGTCGCAGCATCGGCACAGTACCAGTGAAGACGCGCCGCGGCCGAGCACCGGTCCCGGTAATGTCCATAGTAGCATGACTGGCTTGGCGTCGTCCGACCACGAAGAGGTGAAATCGGAATGGAAGAAGCTGCCTTTGGCCCTCCATCGAATCCCTACTGATTCCATGCTTCCGGCGGCAAAGGCTGGCCTATCGCGGTCGCATGACGGTGGCCACGACACTGAAATACAGGACGACCAACCATTACGAAACCGGTCGGAAGATATGGGTTTCCGCCACAATGCCAAGTTAAGGGCGATGAACCTTTCAAGAAAGCTGTGGGCGAGCAACATCCCGAACCAGGTAAATGATTCTGGCGATCTAATGCTTGACACAGCTGGCTCAACATCGTCCGAAGGTGAAGCTTTACAGGCCGAGATGGTTGCGAGGCAACTTCTCAGCGATGAGATTGACGGACCGTACGATATCGGAGCATTGATTGGGGCAGATGAGAAGGGCAACATTTGGATATATTCTTCAGAGGAAGCCAAAGAGGCGGCTACAATGAAGGCTACTGCTGCAAACCCAATGGGATCGTTTCATCCAGGAGCCTTTGCGTCGTCCGACGCCATCTCAGATCCTGGCTATCACAGTGATGACGGCGGCAGCGAGACGACGGAGTATCAACCATCGTACAATGCACGAGACTCTGACTCTGCGGTTGGATTAGCCTCCCAACCAAATTCCCCTGGCAGCGAGGGCAAGCCACTTCCAGCTCATCATGGTGACCCCAATAAGAACTACGCCAAAACGTTGCGGTTGACGTCTGAGCAGCTGCGGAGCATGGAACTGCAGCCGGGTGCGAATCCAATGAGCTTCACTGTGAACAAGGCCACCGTCCATGCCAATCTCTGGTACTGGCACCATTCAGTGCCGATTGTTATTAGTGATATCGACGGAACAATTACAAAGTCTGATGTTCTGGGACACGTATTTGGCCGCATTGGTCGTGACTGGACACACCAAGGAGTGGCAAAGCTGTTTTCCGACATCTCTGTAAATGGATACAACTTTCTCTATCTCACATCACGTTCCGTCGGGCTGGCGGATACGACAAGGACATATCTCGATGGTGTCGTCCAGGATGGGTATCGGTTACCAAAGGGCCCGGTTATCTTGAGTCCAGATCGCACCATTGCAGCCCTCAGACGAGAAATTTACCTTCGGAAACCCGAGATTTTCAAGATGGCCTGTTTGCGGGACATCATGGCCTTGTTCGTAGGACACGGAGGGACGTTGGATACGCACAGTTCGGTCGAGGCGGGCCTGCATGCAAAACCTCATTGCACAAACGTGTCGACCATAAACAAGAGCACTAAAGGAAGCCCGTTTTATGCCGGGTTCGGCAACAGACTGACTGACGCTCTATCGTACCGCAGCGTTAACATTCCATCGACGAGAATTTTTACCATCAACACAAACTCCGAAGTCAGCATGGACTTGCTGAGTCTGAACACGTATAAGATGGCGTATGGTAGCATGCGGGAGATTGTCGATCACTACTTTCCGCCAGTTGGTAAGTTTCAAGAAATCTGGTATGAATATACCTAACAGAACAGACCTCCTAGTCAAAGGCGGCGGAGAGGAATTCACAGACTTCAACTACTGGCGCGACCAGCCATTAGATGTGGCAGAATTTACCGATTCCGAGTCCGAATCAGAAGACGGTCTGGCGATGAACCGCATCAATACGGGGGCGACAAAGGAGAGCATCATGAGCGAAGATGAAGCCGGAGACGGCGATAACATGCTCGATTCTTACCTCTCTGAGGCTCGCCTAAGCTTGGATGATGCCAACACTCCAGAACATACCGAAAACCACGGCAAAGCCGCCAGTTACCACGCGTTGAAAGGCCCCGTAACACCAGCTGATGAAGAGGACAATCAGTTGGAATATGAAACAACTCCCCGGCCGTCTGACTACGGGAGTATTCCCCGACCGGATCAGAGTCTTCCGCCGAGAGAAGACGTCAGCCGCGGCGGTGTCAAGCGTATGACAGCCGGGTTGGGTCTAACCCATGACAAAGCGTAAGTGATGGAATAATGTGCTTGTATGTATCATGTAATGAATAACGCGCGACCTCACTTTGGCGAATGAACCTCATGAAATCCGTGTTCCGATTCAAGCAGCATCCATACACCTGACTGAGACTGCAAACCGACGACTGGGTCGCACAGAATGGCAAAAACTTTGAACCCGTCAAAATCTCCCCTGCCGTTAACAGCATCGCAAGAAGCCCAAGTGCAGGAAATATACCACAAACGCGTAAGGGCGAAATGCGCAGATGAAGTTCGCGGTATGTAATCTCGTCTATTCAATCAACTGGAGGTAGTGTGGGGCGCGTTTCGCGAACATCGTCCACCGCATCTCCGCTGGAGGTTCCCTATTCTCCTCCCCAAGCAAAGCAACCCTGAGAGTCCAATCCCGAGCCCTCCTATCTATTCCCTTCCCAGTCCAAACCTCCCAACCCCCACCCCTAAACACCCCCCGACTCAACGTGACTAACCCCCATAGACTTCGCACTGTGCTGCAAAGCGCACAATTTCACCGCAACAGTCGTCTGTCGAAGCGCACAGCGCGTCATGAACGCGTGCATGCAGCAATTTGCCACACTTGAAGAACTCGACGCCGCAAGGAAGGAGTGGTTTGAACGGATACCTGAACGACAGAAGGAGAGGGAATTAAAAGAGGCAAAGAGAAAGGAGCAGGAGAAGTTTCATAAGGATTGGTGGGATAGGGAGAGGGAGTGGAAGAAGGGTAGGGAATAGCCCTGCTGGGGAGGGGAAAGGGGAATTGCTTTGAGGGTTGAGGATGGGTAGGGATGTATAAATATGGGTCGGTGTATGTTACAGGTTCGGATGGGAGGGTTGTCGATTGTAGAGTGGCATGAGGCTCGAGATTCTTCTAAAATATGAGATGAGTCTTCTCGTACCAATTGAATGGAAGAGATACGGCGCTAGACTGCGAACGTTGTTGCTACACTAAGCCCGCGCCAAGCCTCCCCGCATGCATAAATTTTGAAACTTATGTTGCGGACGGCTATAGCGTGACAAATCTAACGGCTGTGAGATAGCGAAATCGGCTACCTTGCTGGACAAGTTCATGAGAAGTGATGGATTGGCCCAAGTTCCGCAAAGTTAGGGTGTCTTCATCCACACATATGATCTGAGAAGAAGCTCGGTCAATTGGAAACTGGAGTATTGAGTATCCATGACTTCCAGCGAGCTCGATAACGAAGTCAATCGCATTCTGCCTATTACGCAGAGATCGGTAGTGAGGAAGTCAAGGATTCACGAGCCACCGAAGCCGTTGACGAGTAATGACAGCGAAGGACAGGTATCGGCGACGGATGCGAACCTCGATTTTTCACGCAATACAAGGTGGAGGATCCGCATCATCAGAGCGGTCCTTCGTAAGGAAATCATGCAAGACGGGCAAATCTGCCTGACTTAGACGTTGATGTCGACGTCAACAGCTGTCCTGCCTCCAAAAAAAAAATCCTCCAATTACAAGATTGTCAGAACGACTACCCGACGACAGAAAATGGGGATCGACTCAACCGAGACCAGAGAGCACTTACCTAAAGGACTACTGGCCGGAGAATATATCCAACAGCGAAGCTAAAACCCCCGAGGAGGGAAGCAGCAAAAACATATTGTTCCTCAGCAAAGGAATGCTGTCTGGGGAAGGCGGACACCAGTTACTTCCCACCCTGTGAACCATGTAAGTCCATCTACAGACAGCGATGGTCCCATACAGTAGGTGGCCACAACGAGTGGCATTAGAAATGAGCGGCGATTTTCAGCGAATGGCGCTGTGGGTTCATGAATGTTGTCCCGACTGGGTTGAGGTCCTCGTCAAACCCACTAAAGCCAGCAGTAAAAATATGCTCGCTGTTCTAATAAGCAGCGGCACCTCACAGGTGTGTCCTTATATACACGTATCTAGAGCTACACAAAAAAACTTCCGAGTACTCGAACCCTGGTCAGGGATGTGGGTCATCGCCTGCGGATCACTCCGCGGCGATCTGCACGACTCGTTTCCCATTCTCAGTGGAATTTTCACGATCATTGTGTTGCTGAGAGATCTTTTCCTCCTTTCTCTAGAGATATGGGCAATCGAAGAGACCACAAGTCTCGCGGGGTCCCCTGCAGCAGAGTCAGCAAGCATAAACCCTATGCAGGAAAAGCCACTCTAAGCTCGCCGGCTCAACTAAGAGTCCAAGCTATAACATCTATTGGACCCTGCGACAAATTTTGATGCTCCTCGAGCAATCAGCCAGCCCGATCGAGGCCATCAAGCGACTCCAGACCCCTGTTGATACTACCAAGTTACGGGCAAAAGGCCAACTTCCATTGCTTGACCCCCATAATCAAATGTATACATCGGTTCTGGGCAAAACAGTATCCCCCAGTCCCCAAAGAGGACCTCTAATTGTTTCAACCTGGTGCAGCTGTTCAAGAGGATCCTCTCATCACACCTCCGTTTGAACCGCGGACTGGCGATGTTTCAGGCCTCTCCTTAGAGAATATCGGCACAGATTGCTATCGGGATGGTCCTTTTGAGTGCTATGTAAGAGCTACGTAGTAAAATCTTTGATGATTTCAAGTACTAGTTATTTTCGCTAGCTGTAGGGCATTCGAGTCCCAAATGAAGAACTTTCTCTATCCATTGCGCCTGGGTATATTCAAGCGGCTCCATGTTTTCATGACTAGTACTGCTGAACATTACAGAACGACCTCTCTAGATCTCCGGGCCTTTTGATGTATTTCCGACTACCTCTATCTTCAATTATACCCCAACAGTATGGTCCCGTCACTACTTGCGCTAACCACCGCGTTGCCGCTGCATCTTACATCGTTCACGCTGCCCTTGTGCCCAGGGAGCTTTTGTACCATCTTCCCCTGGCGGACCTCCCATACCGTGACGGTCCCATCGCCACCGCCAGCTGCTATCTTGTTTCCCTCACTATCCGCCCAGCAGGCACGGAAGAGGTTCTTCTCTAGCCCTGCCGGTGCCCCGTCGAAGACACGTATTTGTCTGTTCGCCGGCGCAAATGGCCGCACGTCCCACGTGCGTGCCGTGCTGTCGTGGCTATATGAAAGTAGACTCTGACCGTCTGGTGATACGGCTAGCGAGGTCACTGTATCCGCATGTCCGGCCAGTGTGTAGGCAACTCGTTGCATGCGTATATCCCAGACTTTCACCACATTATCGATGCCACCGCTGTACAGTTCATGGCCGGCTTCTGCGAGAGCAACGGCCGTGACCGGAAAATCGGTGTCGATGTTTTCTACTGCAATCTTCTGCCGAGGATCCCATAGACATAGGTATCCATCGTCTGAGCCCGAGACCAGAAACTCCTCGCCGCGTTTGGCCACGTCGACGCAATTGACGACTTCGGTGTGGCCCGCATGCTGCCGAATGCGCTGTCCCGTACCTGCGTCCCAATTCGCGATGTGCGTATCGGCGGAGGCGGAGTATAAAATCTGTCCGTCGCGCGACCATTGCAGATCCAGTACAGCACCTTTGTGGCCTCGCAAAACGCCGTAATTGGAACACTCGCCGCTCGCATGCCAGAGAAACACATCACGGTCCATTGCTCCAGATGCGATCTGCTCCCCAGATGGGCTGAACCGCGCACAAAACACCTCCCCTTCATGGCCGTTCAGCTCCATTACAGGCGCCTTGGGCCCTTTGCTTTGATGTACCAACGCATGTTGGCCGTTGAGATGGGCTTCTGATCTTTGTCTTTTGACAACCTGTGTGCTGGAAAAAGAGCTCGAAGCGGCTCGCTTCTCTCGCGACATGGTTGTTCGGTTGTTTGCTTTCTGGTTCTTGTTTCCTGGCCTGTCCTGTCAAGACGGAAGGGCCGGGCCGACCCACCTGACCGGGATCTCCCCACACTCCTGACTCGCCCACTCCAGATCTGGGGACGACGTTTGTGGGGTAATGCGATGAACATGGCCTCGAGCAAGGCGGCGCGTATGGGAGAAAAGTGAGTTGACAAGCTAATGACCGAACTAAGCTAACCCGGCAGTGTGTGGAAGTAAGCAGCAACCCATGGATTCACTGCAGCAATCCTGACAAACAGAAACCACATGGAAAAGATCAACGCCGAAGTCGTCACGCTGACTTACGGCACCATTGTTGCACAGCTCTGTCGTGACCTCACCCTACCGAATACGGCAGCAGAGACAGACTATGCAGCCGTCAATGCGGAACTGGATCGCATGGGCTACCAGATTGGCCTGCGTCTGATCGAAGATTTCCTGGCCAAGAGCAGCATCGGCGCGTGCACAACTTTTCGCGAGACTGCAGAGATAATCAGCAAGGTCGGCTTCAAGGCCTTTCTAAACATCACGCCCGAAGTGCGCAACTGGGATAAGGAGGGCCGCAGCTTTCATTTATCCTTTGACGAGAACCCGCTCGCCGACTTTGTCGAGCTACCCGACGACGGCCGTGCCCAGGACGAGCTGTGGTACAGCAACATCCTTTGTGGTGTCATCAGAGGCGCTCTGGAGATGGTAAGTGTCTGCAATCTTCGGCTAATTATTTTCTTTATTAAACACACAATGCAGGTACAGATGCAGGTCGACACTCGCTTCGTTAGCGATGTCCTGCGCGGACACGACGCGACTGAAATGCGCGTGGCCCTGGTGCGCATCATCGAGGACGAGCTGCCGGTCGAGGACGATTAACTACATATTCAATAGACGATTGTGGAAACGTGTTTGTGTGGCCGGCCGCCGACGCAGATGGTTGTGGGTGATTGGTTTTGCGGCCCGGACCGGACCGATGTTCCCTGTGTGCCTCAACGTTTTTTTTTTTGACAAGGGGCCTGTCGGTTGCTTGGTCAAGTCTACCAAGTCTGGAGAGATTGGTAACCTTCTGGACGTCACCCTTGCTCCACGTGGACAGAATTTAATGGGCCTGATACGAAGTCTGTAGAGGCTGGACGTTGCAACAAATTCAACCGCGCTGCTTCCACAGTGTGCAAGCCATGTCTTGGCGCGTTTGAACCCTGACCGCCCCCGTGACCCGTGCGCTCCCCACTTTCCGCCTTCACAAACCTCCGTCCACCCCACGATCCCGCCAAGCGACTCCGCTCCGCCCAGGCCGCCTGTTCCCTTCGCCCATCCGCTTCGTCTGTGGTCGCATCCGGTGTCTTTCCGGCGCCATGAGCCACGTGCAAAAAATGTTGGGTGCGCCGCGCGACATGAACCACCCGATCGGCCTCGATGCCGTCAAACGGCTTAATACGGCCATCTACGACCATCTGCTACACCTCAAATTATTTAATGTCGCGCGCGAGTTCATCAACAGCGGCATCGACGTCGACGTCGACCAGAAGAAGTCGTCACCGCGCAAGGGCACTGCCAACGGCGAAATCGACGCCAACCCGCGGCCAGACGACCTGCCCGAACCGGTCCAACTCGGCGACGGGCCGTTTCTGCAAGACTGGTGGTGCCAGTTTTGGGAGATGTACCAAGCCCAGCGTGCTCCCAACCGCACCAACCCGAATATGCTGTCGTACATCAGCGCCCAACGCCGAATGCAGAAGCAGCGTCAATTGCTGACAGGCCCGCCGCCCGGTATCCAACACATGTACAGCCCCGCCGCCGTACCGATGGGTCAACCCATGACCATGGCCGACGTGAAGCCGGTACCGGCGCGCGACCTGTAGGTGCCACCGATGCCGCCCATATCTAAACTGACGACCGCAGCATGCCCTATCAGGCTCAGATACAACGCGCACGCGCTGGTGCGGCCGCCGCTACGGCCATGGAGCGTCAAGGCTCACAAATGGACGCACGACCGCGGTCCGGTTCCCCTGCCGGTGATGCGCCGTCGCCCAAGCGCCAACGTTTGGAGGGCGTTATGCAGCGCGCCGGTTCGGGCGGCCGCGCACCAAACGGCCAGGTGAGTGTCTTTCCATGCTCCTCTACTCTCCGTACTGACGACCAGATGCGCACCTCCGTACCGGGCTCTCAGGGCTCGCCAATGGCGCCTGGTGGCGACGCCAGCGACTTCTACTCGGCCAACAGCGCGCGTCAGTTTCCGACCCATGTTAGCGGCAATCATGCGCTGATGGATTATCAAGTACAGCTCATGCTACTGGAACGGCAGAACAAGAAACGACTGCTGATGGCGCGGCAGGATTATGAGCCGGGCGCCAACGGCCACTTCGCGTCTGGCAGTCCCAGTTCACACGGTGCGCCCAGTCCCGTGCCGGCTGACATGTCGCGACATACACCGCAGCTGGTCAAGCCGGGTACGTCGCCCAGCGCGGCGGACTTGGGTCCGCGCACGTCGCCGCTACCCGTCGACCGCCGCATACAGCTGCCGCCTAACATGCGACCACATTCGGGCATGCCGGCAGGCCTCACTCCCGAGCAGGTCGCCATGTACCAGCGCCATCAGAGCATGAACTGGCAAGCGTCGCAATCAGCCCCGCCCACCATTATGCCCCAACAGTCTGTCGCCCCGCCTACAATCACCCCAAGACCAAACAACATGCCACCGCCGCCGCCACCCGGTCAGCACCATGCCATGCAGCCCGGTAGTCCTGCTCAACCGGCGCCCAAGGCAACAAAGAACGGGGGCAAAAAGAACGACGGCAAAAAGGTCAGTATATCTACGAAAAGAAAGCGCAAAACTCACATCACACAGCCACCGATCAGCAGAAAATCAACGGCCAATGCGTCGGACTCCGAACTCCCTACGCATACGCCTCCGACCCCCATAACCCCAATGCACCAGCAAACAGCCTTTCAGCAGAACAAGCAGGCCGCTAACGGGCAGCCTCAACCTCAGCAACTGGGCGGAGCTCCTCGGACCCAATCTCAACCCTCTCAACCCTCGCAACATCAGCAGTCACAACAGATTCATCCTCAAGCACAGAACCAACCACAGCCAGCAAGTCAGCAATCCCAACAGCAGCAGCAACAGCTGCAACCGCAACAACAGCCGCAACCACAACCACAACCGCAGCAGCAACAACAACCGCAGCCACAGCCACAGCAACAGCAGCAGCAGCAGCAGCAGCCCCAACAATCACACCAACAGCAAGCGGCGGCAGCAGCAGCAGCAGGAACAATGGATTTCGGCTTCATGGACACAAGTCAGTTTGACAGCATAGACTTTCCCACCCTCCACGAAGATGATCCCCTCGACAACTTCAACTTTGACACCTTCCTCACCGAGGGGGACACCGAAGGCCTGTCGTTTGATGCGAACTTTGCATTTGGAGATGCCGCGGGCCTCGACAATGGGATGCTAGATTTAGAAAATTGAAAAGCCCAAGCTGGACTGTGGCTTTTGGTTTTTCTTGGTTTGTAAGCGTTTGGTTTTGTTAGCGCTCCTGAGAGGGTGTTGTTTATTAGCTGGATATGGTGGATAGTGAGAGTGTATGTAGGTACGTATGGTAGTCTTAACTTGAGGAGGTTTTCGAGATGGACTGTACAAGTCTGCTGTCTTGCGGTGCGTTGATAACTGAACTCTGTCACAATCACCGCTCAGTGGACGGATTTTCTCGTAGGGACGATGAGCATGTGATAAGAACGAGTTTGTCGAAAGCGCTTGATTCATCAAATTAGTTGTTTGAACAAACCCTATCGGAAAGAGCTATTTTGACCGTAAACACATTTTCAAACCGCCATATCTTGTTTTGAGAAATGGAAGAAGATCGTCACAAAAACCAATCCACCGTCAAAATTCCATAGAGAATATCATAATTCAGCCGGAATGCCGTATCCAATCCGTACTAAAGCAAAACGTCATAATCGTAGCGAAAACTTGCCATTCAAAGATAAGTGGGCTTCCCTGAATCCCCGGTCGCGCGGAATTCGATGCCGATGCGATAGACGACTTGAGAAACATCGAGTATCGGTTTACCGCGAAGCTCTCGTGGCTGGGAGTGTCGAGTGCAATCGAATAGGTTTGATAAGCCCTCTTGCAGAGTAGGTATTGCAAGACGTAGGTTTTCCATCCAAAAACAAAAGATCCCAAGCGCTTCCATCCAACGCGCTCTTCGAGCCCAAAATCAGGTAGATGCAGCGCACTGGGGAAAGCAGGAAGAATGCGACAAGGCAGATCAGTCAACGCATTCACGCACCCAGTCGAATCCCCTTCGGCAGCCCACGAAATATTTTCGGTAATTCTTCGGTCAGGCCTGGAGGTCTCCATGATCCCCTCTAGACGTGACCCTAGATAGATCGTTAGCTTGGATGCTCAAGGAAGATAATTGATCAACAAGTCGACGGGTCATATGGACCTTTGAAGTGGTCAATGGTTGAACGGCTTGGTGATCATGACCTTCGCATAAGTCAACTGAACACTCACGTTGACTCCGTCAACGTGGCCTGACGCAAACACACCGTCTTCAAAGGCTCCAGGACAGATGGGCTCCGCACGGCCGAGGACCCTGTGCGAGCTTTAGCACGCGCAGGGAGGTGGACGTACACTCCACAGAAGCGTGTCATCGTGTCTGCTTACGAATGCCTGTCTATGTTATATTAGCGAAAAGAGCCATGGCAGATAAGAGTGGTGGTAATGGATAGTTGAGTAAAAGGGCCTTGTGAAAGGAGGAAGTCATAAATGAGGCGTTGGAGGCAGAGTATTGGCCTAGGCAGTGATACTTGACAAAGCTGATGGGGGAGGAAGATGAGGAGGTGATGGAGATGATGAAGGCGGTAGATATGACGGAGGTGGAAGGTATCTTGGTCGGTTGCACTCCCATGGCTGGTAACCTGGTTACCGGTCTTGGTGGTATTGGCTTGAAGTTGTCGTTTGAGCCTTCATTGGAAGTTTATGTAAGGAAGAAAGAGAAAGAACGAGAGAGAGCTTTATTTATCTCAACCCGGGTGGGGACAATTACGTGTTAATTGCTAGTTCGTCTTATCCGCAGTAGCGTTGAGACGCATGGGTGACTAACACATCACAAAAGATCACTCCTGTGCTTTCGCCCAGACGCATGTCTTCGATACCGGCGTGGGGATATCTTCAAAGCATTGCTCAGAGGCTCAGGGCTTGTGAAAATGTTTGCAAGGCCTCTCGCCAACATGACATTGCTATGGAGGTGTGAACCACTCAGCAAGAATCTCTTTCCATAGATATTTACTGAAGTCTTGTAGACATCCCACTCGATGAAGAGTAGATAATAGGAGTGGAGGGGACAAAAATTTTACCTGTTCCCGGCAACAGCCGGAGATGGAATCTAAGACGTGAAGTCTGGACGAAAAGGTGTGTGTAACTGTGTATGTCTCTACGTGCTGAGAGCTAACAACGTCCTCCATAGACCCGCAGTTGGCTAGACCGCATTTGCCGAGACCACGCGATGATGTGACCTCATCACGGGGGAAACTCCTCTATGAGGCAGAAAACCCTGTGAGGCCTCGGACGTACTATCTACCACCGATATACCTCATCTGATACAGGGCTCACCGTGCTAGAATCTTGCTCGCAACAGCTAACATTGGCATAGTACTCATAGACCCACAAAGGAACCAGATAGCTCTTTAAATTAATTCATTAAATATCCCACTCGACCAGATAGGCATCGACTCGTCCATGAAATTTTAGTCTGGTTTTCAATGGCCAGTAAATGCGCACAAGATCGTAGTGCAGACAGTGAGGGAGTGTTGTTCTCTTTGTTGTTTGTTGTTTACGTTTTCCATATGGCCTTGGACCGGGTGTATCGACACGTTTCCTCGCGTGGGCGCTTTCTCCACTGGTCCCTGATGTAGGCAAACTCTATGAGTGAGTTTCGGCTCGAGTCAGTTGGCATGGCCCCTGTCAGAAGGATGTGGCACCCACCATGACCAGAACTATAGATAGAAATCGAAACTTCTCAGGGTTTTTACCTCTATAGAGGAAGTTTCCCCTGAGACGGGTCATTGTCTCATTCATGCTTAAGGGCATGGTTCGCTGACGTTGTCCCGGCCAATGCGGTTAGACTGAGGTAATGTGGAGAAGGTTTCGAACCTCACCTCACATGGAGATAGACATCTACATTCACCTTTTGGTCAAAGTTGAATGCACATATTGTCTTTGATCTAAGTTCCGCTTTAGTCCTCGGAGGTTCATCCCTCCGACAAAGTGCGTGTGAGGAACTTGAAGTAAGCAGTGCCTGAGAGGTCATGGGAGTATGAGCTACAGGAAACTCAGGAGGAAAAACCAGGCACTACGCTCCTGTGGGGTACTACAACCCAACGAACATGTGGCACATAGACAGTAGCCCGCCCTGGACAATGCCATATGAGTAGTGAGTGACCAAATGACGTAACACATGCAGAGCGGCGTTGATATGTTGGGTATCAGTGCTCATTAGAGACTTGCCTAAATTTTCCGATATGATAACTATCACTGGGGCAAATGACACAGGCTGGCCACAACATAGCGCCGACCAGTTTCTGATATCTCTTGACCAAGGCTTTCGACGCTTGTCACTCGTCAACTGCGGCCTGGAGACAACGGCTTGCCGGAAATGGAATGTTGGTAAGCTATAAGCCCTTCAGACAGAATCGTACGATAAGCACTTTAGAAAAAGTGTTCTACCATGTTAGCGTTTCAACCAATCGCAAATCATGCATCAGCCAAAGTATTGAGACACTGCGATTGCTCGAGGCCGTGGAACACTTGAGTTGATCTGCACACCAGGAGCTTTCTTGCCGTTCAGCAAGGCTGTAATGTGACAAGTTTAATTTACGAGGGCTTAGTAACCGATGCATAAGTGTGATAACGATCGATGCCTTTGATGTCAGTGAACCCTTTTGCTCTCCATCTCGACTTGTAGAACTACTGTCATCAACATCGCGCTTTACAGCATCATAGTAATTACTTTTCCTTGGCCGAAAGGGCCGCCAGAGTTCATGCGTGGTTTATCTCCATTCTATTTAGAATTCACTGCGCAGCTTGCGGCAGCATGATGGCTTTGTTGTTAAGAAGTATGGGTGCCATACATCGGCCTGATAACAAAGACTATGCAAAACATCCTGTATAGCAAAATACTCAAAGAGCATAATAAAGAGGACATCGAGGCAATGGAGTATCATTTAAAATTGTTTGAACAAAGAAGCTACTTGTATATAAGCTTGCTGCTGAACAGCAGAATGTTACGGCGAGGCTGTGTCTGCGCGGGACGACCCGCGCCGCCTAAGCGCACAGGGAATTAGATACACCGACGCGCCCTACTAGTTATTCATATCTACGCTCGCTGTCACGCGCGAATGGACAGCGCTGCTGCACCCCAGGTTTTTCCTCGCAGAGGTTTTTCCTCAGGGTTATGTCAGATGCGACATGGCGAATGTGCCCGGCTAGTGTACGAAGTGACGTCACCGGCCCACCGGTACAGAATCTTCATTCTGACGTCCCCTCATAGAGATATATAGTCATTCACACTGTCATATCGACACTGGTATTTGACTCATATCCATCTGCACACTCTCACCTATGGAAGCCCAATCGCTACACCTGAGACGTGGTCACGTCACATGATAAGACCACGACGGATGCGGTCCGGACCGTGCCGGAATGTGGGGCAGTCGAGGCACTTCACCAACCCCTCACTTTCTCAATACAATAAGACAATACAACTCAATGCATGAGCATAATCACAGATACTGTTCTTGTTACTACTCTCCGTGTACGTATTGCACATGATGCTGCGCTAGATCACCACCATATTCCATCAGACCAATGTTGTATATCTGTGTATGTTTGTGTGTGTGTGTGCGGTTGTCCCTGCACTGGTCCGTGCTCCGGTGAAATTTCAAGTCGGCTGTTCACCCCTTTCTCCGAGGGTCTGAACTCTATTCCATCGGGTAAAAATCCCAAGAGAGGTACCTGAATGCCTGGATATATTGGTTTGATATTGCAAATGATAATGTGTATTCTGGCCAGAAGAAGATAATCCTTTTGGCGGTAGGGCATTTTGAAGACGAGCGTGTAAATGGGCGATTTCAGATCGAAAACACCCTTCGTTGCAATTCTACTCGACTTCGGTTCACTGGAGAATCTGAGATGCCTTGGGCACGGGGTCCGCAGCAGATCAACCCCAACACAAATGAGATGATCATTTTGCGAACCGCAGACTTCACTTCAGAGCCAACTTCGAGTTTTAGCTGGAGACGTGTAAAATTGGACCATAGGTGACATCAAAGTGAAGCACTCTGTCCATCTTAAATCATGAGCTCAAACCCTCTAATCATAGCCCATCTCAGCATCTAAAATACCACCCTCCTCCCCCTTCCCCCGATCCCCCTCTTCCTCAAACTCGGCAGAGTCCTCGCCCCGGGTCCAAAATCTGGCTGTCCACCCAGCGTGGCGAAAATATCACCTACATAGTTCTCCGCCTTCACCCCTTCCGCAAAACGTCCCTCCCATTTCCCCACAATCCCCTCCACAATCTTAATCCCAGCTCTATAAATATTCTCCACACTGGGTCTAAACGCGCCCTGGTCGGCAAAGAGATTATCCTCCGCAGCCTGACCGGGGTAGGGACGATCGTAATCTGAAGCAGTGCGCATGACGATAATCCTACTGAAATCCAGCTTTCCCGCGCGTGAGGCACGAATTAGGGCTTCAAGGGAGGCATTATCCTCTTGAGCAGTGGAGCAGTATACCGCTGAGCCGTTTGTGAGGATGCGGGCGAAGTGGGCAAAGGAGTCGGAGAGGACTTTGCCGCTGTAGTAGACGTCTGAGGTTGCAACGTCGCATTCGTAGACGCCGGGGGCGGAGGCGCCTGCTGAGCCTACATAGTGGGCACGGTAGGATTTTGCGACGGCGGAGTCGGCGAGGGTAGCTGTGCGTGCGTAGGTGGCCGCGATTCGTTGGAGTGCGGCGTTCAGTTCGAAGACCTCCGTTCCGTAGATGTCTTTGGGGTAGGTGTAGGGACGGCGTGCGCCAAGAGGGATGTAGCCGCTTCCGTCCGAGGAGTTGAGCTCCTGGGTGCTGAATTCGTATTGTAAGGCGACTTGTACGGCATACCGTGCAAAGGTCACGGAGCAGGTAGGTGCGACTTCGGGGTTGATGCCCGCGATGCCGGCGATGAGGAAGTAGGTTGATTGAAGGTCGAAGAGGGGGGAGAGGACAAGTGCGGAGAGGGAGGATGCGGCGTTGATTTCACCTTCGCCAGTGATGAGTTGACAAATCTGCAGGGATGCTTCACAGTGGATCGAGGGGAAGAGTGGCGAAAGGCCGGGGAGTGTCACATTGTGGGCTAAAAGATTGAATTCGGGGATCGAGTACCATGCTTCGGCTTCAGGCGCGAACATGGATATGATAATTACTTTGGGCGTGATGACCCTACCGGGGTAATGGGTTAAGTTGCCATGGTAGGGAGATGGAGGTGGGTGCGCTTGGCTCAGCGATAGAAGAGCCAAGAGGCACAGGAAGAAGGGGAGCATCTTTGATGCACCTCAGTGGGGACCTGCCTCTTATTTCCTGTCATGTTCGTTTTTCTTGCTTATCGCTTTTGGAGGCTGGGAAAACGGGTGGTCTCGGCCCGGAGATTTTCCGAAGTCACAATCATCTGAAGCTGTCAAATATTATACAAAGTCTTCTGGGAACTTGTCAATGTTCACGGAACCAGTCAACACCGATAGAAAAATATTTAGGCAAACCTGACAGCGTCAAGGGTCATAACACAAACTACTCTCGCTTACACCTTCTTCTTGGGAGTCCCATCACTGACGTGGAACTGATCACCCAATCGCTTGTACTCTGCGCTCAGCCCATCGCTCTGCTTCTTGAGAACCTCAATGTCGCGATCGCGCTTTCGTAGCTCCTCCCGCAGACGGCTGATTTCTCCCATGTCGCCTGCCTGTTCAAGCTTGCCAATCGTCTTGTCGTTGCCCGAACGCTCACCCCGTAGCTGCTTCAGTTCAGCCTGCATGCGCAGCTTCTCCAGAACCATGGTATAAGTGCGGTTCAGCACGAGCGACAAGAAGAGGGTGAAGCCGGTGAGGTACATGTTGCGCTCAGAGTAGAAGCGACGGGCCTGGACTTCAAGACGTTCGGAACCAGCGACAGCACTAAAAATGTTAGGCAGTTGTCAAAGGAGGGGAAGTTACGTACGCCATGCCTGCCATGTTCTTAGCCTGCTCAAGCTCCCGGTGCACGCGATAGACGCGGTTCAAGCTATCGACCCATAGAATGGCGATGAAGATGAAGGTAATTTTCATCGCATATTGGATTTTGGACACGATGGGATTCTCGGCCAAGAAGATGAACAATTTGGACTTCCATCCGAACGGCAGGTCGATAATGAGGAGACCGAAGAGGAAGATCTCAAAAAAGAGAAGCGCAAAGACCTGACCGTTAACAGCTGTCAACAAACCTGTCAGAGTAACCTACAATGGAGTAGTACAGCGTCATGGTTGTTTGAGTGATCGGAAAGGTGCGGTGAAAAGGAGGAGAATGCCAAGTTTGCGTCACAGGCGTCACATACGTCATCGGCGCCCCGCTCCCGTGATACACACTAGAAAAAAGTTCGAAACCCGCACAAACATGGCCGAGGAGAAAAGAGATATTGCCCAGAACAGCGCTGAAGAATCTGCAGCAAAGCGACGCAAAGTAGATGCTGAGCCTGGCCGTGTAAAGGGCGTTGCTCCGATCAAAAAAGAGTATTTAACCGATGTTTCCCGTCAACTTGAGGTAGACGATGATGCTGCAGAGGCTTCAGGACAGACTTCAGGCGGAAGAGGAGGCCCAAAGACGAAGGGAGGGCAGAATCACGGTAGACAGTTTGGTAGTTCCCGCGATGCCATTCAACTGTGCAAAAGCCGAGCCCATGTTGACGAATTTGCTCCTGCCACTTGCTCCTTCGGCGATAAGTGCAAATTTGAGCACAATGTTAGAAAGTACCTTGAAGAAGGTAAGAGGGAGGACTTGCAGACCTTTGGTGGCATCTGTCCGACCTTCGAAGCCAGAGGCAAGTGTGGCGGGGGTTGGCGTTGTCGGTTAGTTGGTAGCCACAGCAAGGAGGCTGAGCACGAAGACGGCCGGAAAGAACTTGTTTTGCTTGGTAAACCAGCAGGGAACGTAAGCGGAAATGGGCTGGAAACAGAAGAAGAAAATGTCGATGTGGTCAACGTCGTTCCCATGGCTGATAAGATCAAATTGCGCAAAAAGCAGTTTAAAACAACCAAGACTGATGCATATCTGGACTGGATGCACAGCAGTGAGAAGGAGGATGAGAAAGCTGAGAAACAAGACCATAGAGCCGCCAACGTCGACCCTCCACTCAGGCCATCGGAAAAGCGACGTATCTACTATGGGCCGGAAACACCAGTCCTCGCCCCCTTGACCACTCAAGGCAATCTGCCCTTTCGCAGACTCTGTGTAGGCCTGGGTGCCCAAGTAACTTGGTCAGAAATGGCCATGGGTCTTCCGCTGATACAGGGAGAAAAGACCGAATGGGCACTGGCAAAGGCCCATGTATCTGAATTGAGTCCACCCGCCTACTCACCCAAAGAACCAGTGTGCGAGTATGATCACAGCAAAGACATTCGCTTCGGTGTCCAGATCGCTGCCAACAAACCGTGGCTCGCTCTCAAGACGACCGAAGTGCTCACCGCCTACTGCCCCCATCTCCGAGCTATTGATCTCAACTGCGGCTGCCCCATCGAATTAGTGTGTCGACAAGGTGCCGGCTCAGCTATGTTGGACACGCCAGGCAAGTTGGAAAAGACATTGCGTGGGATGAATGCCGTCTCGGGCGAGGTACCAATCACCGTCAAGATTCGCATGGGCACCAAGGACAAGCAACCCACAGCTGAGAAGCTGTGTCAAAAACTTGTCCAGGGTCCCTCGGGAGTGGCAGCCATAACCCTGCATGGCCGATCAAAACAGCAACGCTACACTCGTAGCGCAGACTGGGAATACATCGCTCAGTGTGCAAGTCTGGTCAGCAAGTTGAGGGAGCAGCGAGCATCAGCCACCGACACTGCGCACGAGACTGACGAGCGGGACCTCCCCGCCAGCGGTCTACCGTATTTCTGCGGCAACGGCGACGTCCTCAGCCATGTGGACTACCAGACCCATATCGCCGAGTCTGGGGTTGATACCTGCATGATTGGCCGTGGGGCGTTGATCAAGCCCTGGATTTTTGAAGAGGTTTCCACAGGTCAATATCTCGACAAGTCAGCCACGGAACGTCTGGGTTACATTGAACAGTTTGCCCGGAACGGGCTGGAGTACTGGGGCAGCGACGAGGTCGGCGTCGGTACTACAAGGAGGTTTCTCCTGGAATGGCTCAGCTTTAGCTGCAGATACGTTCCGATTGGACTGCTGGAGTACTTGCCGCCAAAATTTGGCGATCGTCCGCCTGCGTTCAAAGGAAGAAGCGACTTAGAGACCTTGTTGTCCAGCGGAAATTACAAAGACTGGATTAAGATCAGGTGAGAAACCCCTTTCCCCTTACCACCGGCAATGCTGACTCTAAAAGTGAAATGTTTCTTGGCCCGGCTCATAAAGACTTCAAGTTCCAGCCCAAGCACAAGAGCAACTCGTACGAGATGGAGGCTGAGGGGTAGGTCCAGGGGCGGACGACAAAAATGGAAGGATCTGCATTTGCCCCCACTATCCAACGTCTGACAGCTGTCCGGCAAGAGCCGAGACAGGTGTTGGCGTCGAGCAAAGAGCTCTTTACGTCATTCCACAAGCATAAAATGGCAGCGCTTGAGCCGATTTCTCCATTCCTCTTCTCCAAACACACCATCTACCTCAATCCATCATGATCGGTCCAACCGTTAACACTATCAAGAAGCAGTCGGGTATTCCTGAAGCCCCAACGATGCAGTCTGAGCTTGATCGTATGTCAAACTACCACAAGGTCGCTCATGACATTGTGAATAAGATGATTAAACACCCCGAGAACATCACCAAGGAGGTTTGTGTTGATGCAGCTGGCTAGGTATAGACTAATGTCACACCAGGACGCTGCACTTTTGCATTCGCGCGAGGACCGCTTTCTCAACTCTATCAAGGAACACGGAACGCTATCGTCGAGAGTTCAGCACCAGGTGGCTATCAATTTGGGCGATGCACGTCCGCACAACGAACTGGAGAAGACGATTCAGGAGGAAAAGGCAGCGATGAGTCCGTAAATGTAGGATTAATGAACGCTAAAATTCTCTCTTAACTTCTTCGCTCCCGTTACGTTTTTGTAGTTCTGCTCTCATCTCGCTTGCCGTGATTGGCTCATAAGTGGGTCTCAGGTATTTGATCAGGTCTCTCCAGCTGGGCGAATCCGCTATTTCTGGGTCCCAGCCCATTTTCAGAAACGCGTCTGTCATGAATCTGTCGAGATGGGCCTTTTGCTCTGGAGTGCACTGTTCCCAAGGCCGTCCATCATCATCCTGCGCCTCTGTGAAGATGGCATGACGATCCTCATTCTCAACCCGCCTTCTCTTCCCCACCACAGATCCCTCTGCAGCCATGACAGCCGGCGGAGCTTGATGCGAATGGTGGGCTGCCTGCTGAGCGTTTAACATGACTTGGGCAGCTTGCTGCGCGGCGGCCTGAGCATCCAGCCTAGCGCGCGATGCACTGGCATCTCCGACCTCGTCCCCGTCTTCGCCATTTCCATACAGGATCGCATATCTCGCGCGCGCCATCTCCCTCGCCTCATCGGGCGCACGATCACATTTCATGATATGTTTATACATCCGCTCCCTATCGACGCCCGAAAACGAAGACTTGCAATGCGAACACGTCAAGCTCCGTTTCGTCTTGGGCGTCGACCTCTTCCCCGCTGAAGACGGTCCACCTGCCAAACCAGGGCCACTAACGCGACGCTTGGGTGTTAGAGGTGGTGGAGGGTAGGGAGAATCGCCTTGAGTACCAGGAACATTCTCCTGTGGATGATGGGGGGTGATGGGCGTGGTTATTATGGTAAAATGTTCGTAAATGACGTCTCGAGTCATTGTTCGAGTGGGGGCGCTGTCGCGAAAGCGAAATTCAAGTTATGGTTTGGTGCAACTTCCGCTGCCGGCAGGGAGGTGATTGTGAGGTGATTTTGAGGTGGATGTGAAGTGTGAAGTGTGAAGTGTGAGAAGTGAAGTGAGAAGTGGGGGGGGGTGGGGGAGGCGGGGTAGCTTCCGCACCATCCCTATTCGAGACAGCTTCAGGCTTCTGCCAGACGGATGACGTCGTGTCACCGTCCACTCCCACAACTGTCATTGTGGAGGTGGCATGACGCCGCATAAGCGTAGGAAGCTGAACGTTAACAAACCATTTGTCTCTCCACTGAAATCTTCCCGCCAGCAGAACCTCCCGCGAAAGGGAGAAATTCCGTATATCCCCAGTATCCATGCGCATACTCGACGACATTACCCCAGCGAACCTCACCATAACGAGCAGCAGCTACAAAAGAAGATAACATCCCTAACCCTCTCCGTGCGACGCGCACGCGAAGTTAACAACATCCTAACCGAAGCGCAGCGTCTACTCTCCCAACCCACAGGAGACCTTGAACGTGCGACCGAGAAATGGAGAACCATCGCGCACGAAGCAGCTGAAACTCTCTTCGAGCCCGCAAAAGAACGGTACCTCTGCGGAAACGTAACTTCACTCCCCGAGGGTCAAGAATTCACCATGGCAACAATGCTTCATTCTCTCAACATTGAGCCCAAAGTCCTCGGGTTCGATAAAGCGGAAGACGGCTGAGACACATTACAAACCGTACAAGATACCCAGCAATTCTTCCATCTCCCACCATCCCGGAATTCGACGAAGTAAGAAATCCATATAAACGGATTACAAACACAATACCAGTTAAACATGCAAATATACAACCACAAATAAACAGCTCCATACAAACATAGAATACAACAATGCTCCCTGCTCTAGACAAAAACAACGACTCGAATGCAAAAGCAACAGAGTATTTACTTGTTTCCCGCTTTCGACTTCTCTGTACAGAGGTGTAAAAAACGTAATTACAGTTGGCTCCGGTCTTTACCGCGCCGTCTAAAGAAATCCATTACGCGGCGGGCTCCGCTGGAACTTCCGCCGTGACCTTGGTCGTACGCATTCTCGAACCTCCGTTGCGGGCGGCTCATCTGCAGTCCTGCGCCGCCGACGCTACCGCTGCCGGGGCTTCCTGCTGCGAGCGACATGCGGTTGTTGTTCACGTTATTGTTGTTGTTGGCAGGGTAGCCGTAGCCGTCGTCTGCGGTGTATGCCGCTTGCTGCTGCTCGTAAGGGCGGTGGTGTCTTACGTCAGGAGTTGTCTCGCTCTTGCCGTAGTATCTCGACGGGTAGCTGTCAAAGTTCTGACCCAAGGGGGGGGAGGTGGCCGTAGTATCATTAGGAGATGGGCGGCTGTAACTGTTCGGGAACAAAGGCACAGACATGCCGCGTTCCATGCGGAAGTCGTCAAAGGTTGGATCGCTGGGGCTTCGCGACCTCAGACCACCGTCCATTTCGCGATTTCGGCCAAAGTCGTCTTGCCGTCCAAAAATGCCCGGGAGCAAGGAAAAGCGCTTCGAATTGCGGCGGTCGGCGGCGGGCCCTTCGGGTTTCCTCATAAAAGACGAGAAACTAGGTCGTCTCCGACTATCGGTCGAGGGGCGCGGTGTTGTTTCCTCACCAAGTCTTGCCTGCATGGCATTGTTCATGCTGACCGGCGGGTACCGTCTGTTCTTCCGCTCTTCTGGCACCGACGGCTCGATCTTCGATCTGCGGCTGTTGCTACGGCCCATCAGTCGATCGCCGATGTTACTTAGAGTTGTAGACCGCTTGTGGCCGCGCGATGAAGGCAAGTTTTGTGTAGGCGGCGGCTGCAGAGGGCGCGTGTCCTGCTCACCGTCTCCTCCATGTTCGACTTGTGTGGGATTAGATATCATGTAGCCCGAGCCGGATTTGGGCCGCGAGAAAAAGCCTTGGGCATTTTCTGTAGTGGGAGTAGCAACGACAGGCTGACCATAAGAATTACCACGGGATGGCAATCTGGTGCCGCCCAATGCACCACCAGTATTTGGCCTCGAAGCCGTGCCGGGTGCTTGATATCCTTGGCCGCGTTGAGAATGAGTCCTGGTGGGCGGAGACATGGGGTCCTTTTGGGGAACCTGAGGGCCTTGGCGGTTGCGAGTCTCCGTCTTGCCAGCACGAGGCTGTGGAGGTACATACTCCAGCTGCACAGTCCGCCGCTTGGCATCGCGCTGTTGCTTCCTGGCCTCGGCTGCAGTTTCTGCCACTTCGGCCGGTGTTTTTGGCGTCGTGACCTGTGGTGAGCGAGTTGATGGCTCTCGAACAGATGCACTCCTGCCCAGTAAGGGCTTCGGCTCCTGTTTTTGTGACATTCTAGCAGCGTCTGCCTTTGTGCTTCCAATAAAGCCAACGACATGCATGTAATCGCTCAACCAGCTGTGTCGAGCCACTTCAAACAAGTCCGCCCGTTTTCGAGGATCAGGCACCAAGATGCGCCGGAGCAAGTCTCTGGCATGGGGAGTCACATACTCCGGAAAGCTCAGCGGAGTTGATACAATGTATTTGTACAAGAGGTTGATGTTATCGCCCTCGGGGTTAGCTGGATCATCATCGAATGGGAGATATCCCGCCAACATTGCATACTGTTTCCTGTCAGCTCGCCTCCCCAGTTAAGGGTAGAAAAGAACCCACCAGGATAACTCCGCAGCTCCAGACATCGACCTTGCGACCAGTATAGAGGCCGTCACTAACGACCAACTCCGGCGCAGCATAACACGGACTGCCACAACTCGTCTGCATCAAGTCTCCCCGACGATGGTTGTCAGGCCCAACAATGTTTAGTCCCTCACGCTTCACAAACTCCTTGTCGGTGATTCTCCGCTCAACCGACTCCCCAAGTTCATCGTCTGGATTGAAAGTGTTTGCAAAGCCAAAGTCCGTGATGATGATGTTCTTGTTCCGGTCCAGCAGAAGATTCTCCAATTTCAGATCACGGTGTACGATGCCCTTTTGGTGTAGATAGCCAACGCCAGAGATCAGCTGGGCGAACAATTTCCGCGCCTTGTCGTCCCTCAGATAGCGCTGGTTCAAGATGTAGTCAAACAACTCACCGCCAGACGCATATTCCAAGATGATGCCCATGTGTCGCTCGGTTTCTACAAACTCGTGCAGCCGAACGATGTTGGGGTGCTCCAGATCCCGAAGAATCGAAATTTCGCGGTAGATCTTGGGCAAACGGGTGGCATTCCCCGCCAAAGACTCCTTTCGGATGAGTTTAATGGCGACCTGCACGCTGCTGTCCTTCTTCCATCCCATTTTCACCTTGCCAAACTCGCCCTCGCCCAGCGTCTGACCCAGAATGTATTCTCCAAACTTGACCTCCTTGCGGCCCGATGTGTGGTGGAATTCCTGTCGCGACCGCCGCGGAGGATCTGAAGTCGTTGCATCGTGTGTTCGCGGCCTCTCGCTCGGGCCGGGGGCCACGTACGGCCGGGCCTCATATGTCCGCGCCCTTTCGCGTTCCAAATCCGACCGTGGATCGTCCACTACTATGTGGTTGATGATGGCCGAGTTCTCGCGCGGCAACAATGTATCTATGGGCGTCTGGCCAACGGCTGTAGCACTGCGGCTCGCTGCTGGGGTGTTGCGCGACCGATGACTCCGGCTGCTGCTTGGAGGCCCATCGTGTCGGGATGATTGCTGCAGCCGACTGTCGTTCTCGGCCCGCGAATGATGCTGGCGGTGGTCGGCGTTGTCCTGGTGGTTGGCCACGGTGCGCACCGGTAGGGTCGTGGTGGCCGCGGCAGAATCCGGGAAGAACTGTTGATACGTGGATCCAACCAGCGCATCGGCCGGCCGCGTTGCTCCACGCGCTGCGCTCATCTTCGGTGACCTCCTTCTCTTCCTCTTGCAGTCTGTATTCCCTAACTACGCGTCGCGCATACAATTTACGCGGTTACCGGGGCGTTGGTTTAGGGTAGCGCCATGGAGGCAGCAAGATGGTCAGCGAAAGGAAAAAGGGACTGAACGCGTCTCCGGCGCGCGTTCCGGGGGTTACACAGGACAGACTGCAAAAGGGGAAGGAGTGAATGTTCAACGAGCGCCTCGGGCGTTGCTGGACGGCGCGCTGGTGGGTCCAGCCGCAAGTGGCTGGTGCCACGGCCCGTGCGCTGACAGACGTGCATTAGCCGTGCTTTAGCCATGCTTTAGCCGCGTTTTAGCCGCGCATCCGAGCCTCCGTCCCTTTGCTTTGGCCTTGCTTGCTGCCAACCGTCTTCCGTTTATCAGTGGCCTGCATTCTGGGGAAACCGTTCTCTACTGTCGATCATTCTAGTTGCGACCAATCGTAGAAACACAAAGACTCCACTACAAAAGCGCTGCAAACGCTTACCAAAGACGGCACGCGCGGCAGCAAATGAATGCTGGTGTTCCATCCCAGTCTAGTCCAAGCACAATGCCGAGCATATGCTCGTGTGGCCCCACCTGCTGCGTCCGAGGCAGCTGTGCCGATCTTTCCCCGTCATCTCCTGTCGTCAACGGTCTGCACGGTACAGGCTCGAGCCTGATGAAACGAACGCATGACGACATGGGCAGCTAGCGTGCCGGATGAGATGGTGCGATCTCGCCGAACCTTGAGAAAACGTTGATTGCCAGGCCCAATGGTGGGAGACAATCTGTTTCAAGGGTAATCGCACTGCAAATGTTGCAAGGCGAGGTAGGCGAACATCAGTTGGTCAGATCGAATTTGGACCAGTCTGTAGACCAACTCAGTGACACAAACCGGTACAAATTCGTTCAGCCTACGCTGTAAAGTCCCGACTGCCATGGCTCAATATCAAACGCAGTCATTGGTCGCGATCGACTGATTATGCGCAAAAGGTTCTGACTTCAAGACTTCAAATGGTGAGTTACTACTTATGCTAGAAGGATAGCTGCTTTGCTCTTTTGAGTTTATTGAATTATGTGCGCGGCAAGCATACGGCGGAGCCCTCAATTCCCCGAAGAAAAAGAAACGACACTCATTTCCTGCGATGGCGTGACCAACATGGCCCTTTTGACCATGATGTGATCCAGTGTGCTCGCGCACACGCAGTGTCCACCGAGGAGCAGCTTCACCGCCCAAGAGATACTGTCCGTTCTGGAAGTTCGGTAAAAAAAAACCTGGTGGGATCTTCCTGTTCTAGATCCAATGGTGCGACACTGAGCCATATATTAGCACGTCTTAAGATGAACTCTGCCGAACGCTGTGGCTCGAAACTCCCGGTTGTAGCGCGTATGTCGAATGAGAGGCGAGAGTTGCTCTGTTTGGTAATATTGACCAGGAAATTGTGACCGCGTGTAACAGAAGCAAGCCCTTGATCCTGATATTTGGCATCTCACCTAGGCAGGACGCGGAGTACGGGCCCTGTAATCTGAATATCGATGCTGTACGTCCTGCAAGTTCCAGCTTTCTGTCAACCAGGTACACCCGAATGCGCAGCTGCACGCTAGACTACATCTATAACTGTTCAGGATCGTACCACGTTCATCAGTTAGGCTTCTTAAGCTTTCACTGAGGCCTGCTAAGAGTATTCGTCGGCTTGACTACCTTTTAACTAGCTATCTTGCCTCGGACGTGTCTTGCCGGGCTGGGCAGTTTTAGATGGCATGTGAGCCTTTTGAAGAAAATCCAGATAGAGCTCAGTGTTTCAATTCCTTCTCATTTTGGCAGGCTCCTGGAGCTGTATCATACTTTTGAGTTGAAAGACCAGTCCATGCATAGTATTGGCGGATTAGCCAAGTGTGACAAGGCACACTCACCGGTCAGTGTGGTTTACCAGACCTCAGACTGACCGACGACCCCAGCTATAACATCCACCTCAGTTTCCCCCAGAACACACATGCTCAATGTAAAATGAACTCTTCGATTCGAAGGCAAATCTCCTCGGCCTTGACGCGCTTGGCCTTCGTCATTCAGTTATAGAGGAGAAATATGAACCCTAACACAGGAAGGGAAGTACGCGGAATCAGATACATATTTATGCTCCATGTGCCGCTCCTGACCGTGTTTGCAGGTTTTTCCCCGAATTTGTTGACGCTTGAAATGCCAACAATAATCAGTAATAGACTGCTGAACACAATGCCATAGTATGCAAGCCAGGGTTGAAAGGGAACAGTGTAGCGGAGACGTTTGCAAGATTTTTTCCATTCGAGAATGCGGCAAAAGGACAAGTATGAGACATCCACTCCTATCCTTGATAATGTTAGTGGTGATGCATTTGATGCACAAGTTTTCCTTGCCAGCATGTTAATGTTGCGACGACAGGGCATTTGAAACATTGGCTTGGACAAGTCGTCGAGAACATTCAATTTGGAAGCCGCAACCGCAATGCCAGAGGCTGTAGCGAGGACGCCCATATACGGAACACCCCTCTTATCCGTTTTTCCCATCCTTCTTGGGAAACCATTTCCGTCTGCAAGACCAAATACAACTCGGGATCCACCATAGAGGCCCGAGTTTGCAGCTGCCAGACTGACAATGACCAATAATATCTGCATCAGTTGACGAAGTTTACCAATCCTGACCATGGAGACAGCAGCCAAGAATGGGGAGTCTTTCAAACCCATGCGGTCGTAAGAAACTAGACCACCGAGGATGAACAGGACCCGAAAGGTGATTTTGTTTGATCACCGATGGTATTGCTGTGCTAGGACCCTCGTGGGCTTTTCCCAGTGCAATGATAACGAGCTTCGTGCCTTGGTAGGAGAATCCGGCTACGCCAGAAACAGCGCAGAAGCCGACAAACTTGCCCAAAGCATCATTGTTATCGACTAGCAACGGGGCAAAAGCGCCGGGCCTTACCCGGGTGTGGAAGGTCGAGAAAATCTCTTCTCTTAAGTGGTTCTCATCATCAGGCCATGCAACAATCCTGTGGTTCACAGCGTCGGCAAAGACACATATGGCATGTACCAGGAAGCCGTTTAGTGTCAAGCCTTTGATGGTTGCAAACCCAAGCTCAGCCATACCGTAGGACCTGGTTGGGAGGAAATTGAATATGAGCAATACACGAAAGAAGACTAGGACTGACAGCCCGAACTTTTGCCCAACTCTGTAGAAGGTGGGCCGCCCATTCCAACGCCAAAGGTTAGTGCCCACGGGAGACAATAAATCCAGCTCATGGCACCCCCCTAGCAACGGATGTATAAAGCGGGCAACATAGCTCGTAGGCGTTTCACGTCTGGGCATACAAGCCATCATCTCGCCCAGCGCAACGATCATGCTGTTTACCAACGTCCCAACGAATATGTACGCCAGAAGAGCTCCCGCCGGGCCAGTAACGACCAAAGCCTCTCCTGTGACATAGAAGAGCCCAGTTCCATGGCGCCGCTAAGCGCAATCGTCTGAATATGACGCGAGCACAGATCCCGCTTCAGACGCCCGGTTGCTTTCTTGGCAGCACTGCGATTGTTGTGAGTTGGCATCGATCGTTTGAAGAGAGGGGCTGGTAGTAGAACAGTGAAGAAGTGAGAGATTGATTGCGGGAAACGTAGCGTGTATGTGAAACCATTTTGTTATCATCAGGCTGAAGCAGGCTGGATGCATGATGCATAAGAGAGCAGACTGACTAAGCAGGTGAGGGGCTTTACTTGAACAATAGTCTCGAATGGTCCGTCACAGCGATGGCAACGGCGTACTCCATTCACAGATCATGTTGGTGCGAGGGGATACAAAACTAAGGCAATCCTCCATCACAATGCTAGTCCAGATGAGCTTCGGCTTAGAGCTTTACCTCCAGTTGAGGCCTTGAGGAACTGCAAAGGTACGAGCTTTTCTTATCGACTGATACCCTGATACGATACAGGGAGCAGAATTCTTCGTGTTCACATCCATAGTGAGAGTCGTTCTTGCTGTCTGACAGAACAGTCGAAGATGCTTTTGGTTCGATTACCGTTTGCTCTACAGCATGGGCAGATATGTCATCCAATGAGGATACCATTGATGCTATAAACCCAATCCCGAGGATCGAAAACCACATGCACAAAGGCACGTGTGAGACTGGATATACTACCGTGGCTTCAGCCAATTAGAAGTGTGGCGCGGAGCTGGGTGTGCCAAGCCACATTTAGAAAATCACGGATGGTCCCGCATTTCGCGCCGCGGCGGAAATATTTCCGCGACTGCCTGACCGATTTTACACCACCACTTTCTCTCAGCTCCACACCCCACCAACCATACACATCGCGCGACGCTCATCAAGCCAGCGATAAAAACTCCTAGTTCCACGACAGACCCAAATCGTCTAGTATGTCTGGCGAAACCCCCACTTTTAAGCTCGTCCTGGTGGGCGATGGTGGCACGGGAAAGGCAAGTAGTAGCACCCTCTTGACCACGACATGACTAACAATCATAGACTACCTTCGTTAAGCGCCATTTGACGGGCGAGTTTGAAAAGAAGTACATTGCCACTTTGGGTGTGGAGGTCCACCCTCTGGGCTTCAGCACCAACCTCGGGCAGATCCAGTTCGACGTCTGGGACACTGCCGGACAGGAAAAGTTTGGCGGCCTGCGCGACGGCTACTACATCAACGGCCAATGTGGCATCATCATGTTTGATGTGACGTCGCGCATCACCTACAAGAGCGTGCCCAACTGGCACCGTGACCTCGTCCGCGTCTGCGAGAACATCCCCATCGTACTGTGTGGCAACAAGGTCGACGTGAAGGAGCGTAAGGTCAAGGCCAAGGCCATCACCTTCCACCGCAAGAAGAACTTGCAATACTACGACATCTCCGCAAAGAGCAACTACAACTTTGAGAAGCCATTCTTGTGGCTGGCCAGGAAGCTTGTCGGAAATCAATCTCTGGCGAGTAATATGTTGTTTGCTACGTAACTGGGCTAACTTGTTTAGGAATTTGTCGCCGCACCCGCTCTTGCCCCTCCAGAGGTTCAAGTCGACCAGGCAGAGCTAGAAAAGATTCAAAAGGAAATGCAAGACGCGGCGAACATGCCGCTGCCAGACGAGGAGGATGCCGATTTGTAGACATCCTTTGCGTAGAACTAGGTAGAGTAGCGAGGCGCATATCAACGGGCCGTTGTCATGAGTATCAGAAGTTTATGTGGGTATAACGCTGAGTTTTCACCAGCATGTGCGATTTCCATCTGCTCTACGCTGATTGCAGCAGCACATCGTTCTCTACTGCACAACGCCACTGCAATTCTCTTGATCGTATCTTTGCCATCGTCCAGCAACTTTTGATGATGGGCTTTTCGAGCCAGCAACAGTTCTTGATGGACTTCAGTCATTTATGAGCAAGTATGAAAATTTTTCTCCGGGATCCCTGGATCGAAGCGAGAAAGAAATGCACATTGAACAGAGAGTACTGAGTGCCAGATGTGCCCTCTGGGGTAATGGTACAATCAAGACTTGGCGTGAACATAGCTTTGAAGGGCTAGATATGAGTAAGAAGTACAGGTGGCCATAACATGTGCAAACTGTTACACAAACACCCCGCTTCCCATCAACCTGACACACCGTACCTACGAAACAATGTCAAACAACGAATACGCTCCACCACCCGGCCCTCCGCCTACTGGCAATCATCAGAAAAGAAGTGACAAAGATGCCCCTCCACCCTACGATCCCTGGCTCGTTGTACCGGATAACGCCCTTTTGCCACCTCCCCCCGCTTTCAAGAACGAACTCTCTCCAGCAAACAACGCCAGCGAAGATGATGCCGAGCGTGGCCGTATGTGGTGTCTACAGAATCCCCTCTGGCCTGCTACCCCCCATAACCAAACCACCCTCTCTCACATTGCACAAAAGGACATCACATTGACCCTGCCGCCGGGAACCCGCGGAATAGACCTCACTCGCGACTCCGGTAAAGCATTTATACGCAGCCCGAGGGGCTGCACAGATACACTTCTCCTCTCCGACTTCCCGCTCTACGTTGCTGGTCACTCACCCCCGGTATTTGTCTACTACGAAGTTGCAATCATGGCCATCGGGAGAGACAGCGGCATAGCCGTTGGCTTTGCGGCCCCTCCTTATCCACCATTCAGACTGCCTGGATGGCATAGGGCTTCTCTTGCCGTGCACTCAGACGATGGACATCGCTATATCGATGATCCGTACGGTGGGATAGAATTTACAGCCCCGTTTCAAAAAGGCGAGACGGTCGGCCTCGGCATGACATTTCAGGCTCAAGGTCGTGTAGAGATCTTTTTCACGAGGAGCGGGAAGCTTGCAGGACAGTGGAATCTATATGAAGAGAGGGATAGGGAGGAAGGTGGGGTTGGTGGACTAGAGGGAAGTAGGGACCTATTGGCCGCCCTGGGCTTGTTCGGGGAGGTCAGATTCGAGGTTCTCTTCAAACCCGAGCAGTGGATGTACATGCCGTAGCGGTAGATATGTCCCAAAAGTTGTCATCTTACGGATGGCTATGGCGGGGTGGATATCACATGTAATGTAACACCCCGCACTCGCCCCAAAACGGCAACTGGACGACATCTCCTCCAACCCATCATGTAAACACAAAGGCAGTCTTGTCATGGACGAGGCAGACGGAGACAGTCCCAGCACGCAGTTGAAACTCAACGTTTTCCACTCGCTCGTTGATTCCCTCGCCATTCGGCGTCCCATCCTGCATCATCTGAACGCCGACTCCTCCTGGCTCCTCCAGCTCCCCGTTCCAACCAGCGCCCTCCTCAACGGCTCACGAGGGTACTACAACATCCTCCTTGACCCCTGGCTCTCCGGTCGCTCAACCACTCCCTGGCTTAACACTCAGGAACACATCATTCCCAGCGCCATTCAGACCATCTCCGAACTCGAAGAACTCGCCCGTGAAGTTGACCTCCTCACCCCCAGACCCGCCCCTCGCCGTCGCAGCCACCTCTTCCGCGATGACGCCGGCACCTTCCTCGATGCCGTCATCATCAGTCACGCATCTCCCGACCACTGCCACAAGCCCACCCTCCTCCACATCGACCGTAACGTCCCCATCTTCGCCTCCCCACCCGCAGTCCAGCTCATAACCTCATGGAACCACTTCCGCACCATCATTTCCATCCCTGGTGCCGAAGACGAAGACTGGAAATCCTACTCCCTCCCACCACTCCCCGAATGGATCGGAATCGCCCGCTTCGCGCCGACAGGGGACCACCATTCCGCCATCGCGGTCTTCTTCAACAACCGCTGCTGCGAGATGGATGAGGAGGAGTGTGAAGCTGTGTTCTATACCCCGCACGGGATTTCCGCGTCGTGTTTGGATTATCTTGGGGATTTAAGGCCGAGGGTGCATATTCTTGCGTTGCTGCATGGGGTAGATAAGGTGGGGTTTGGACCCGTCACGGTTCAGCTTGGAATGGGGAATGGAGGGCTGCTTCGCGAGGTGTTGGGCGCGAAGTATTGGGTTCCGACGCATGATGGGGGTAAGATTGAAAGCAGGTGGTTGAGGTGGTTGGGGTGGAGGGTTCGGGGGGATGCGAAGGGTGTGACGCACGTGGGGAATGGGGAGAGTTTGGTTTTGAAGTGAATTCTGTGTGGTCCAAGGGGTATTTCGGTTTGTAGTGGAACTTTGTGGAGCAAAGCTTGTGGGACTTGGGGGTTTGAGGGTTTGTTGGGTGTGTACAAGCACAGGAGGTGTGGGGTGTTTGGTGATAGAGACGGTTCTGGTTGCTGTAGCTTGTAGAATGCTGCTCGCGAGTACTCGGTTGAGATTTGACGAGAGTTACATGCGTTTCCCATATTGAACTTTCCTATCCTGACACATCTTACATGCAGGTGCGGACTTTGGGAGATCTTAGCAGTCACGTTGGTATGTTCAAGAGAGCGACAGCTGAATGTTTAGGTGAGACAATTGCAATGACGCCTCACTGATTATCCTCCTGGGCATTCTCCTTGGCATCAGAGCCAAACGAGTGTTATAACAATAATGATGGTGTCTTGAAAGGAGTATTGAAATTCCCTTCCACAGCGAATACCAATGTTAAAATTTCAAAGAAAAGCCAGTTCTCCTTTGTTTCTTGTTCTTCTGAAAGACCTGGTTTATCCGTAGCCTCAACAATGGCCAGGAAGCATGTGAAACGGGAATGTCGAAGTTGAAAACCCGACTACGTTCAAGACCCGCTTGGTTGAGGCGTTGATTTCTGGTTACTTGATCACGAAAAGAAAGCTATTAGGCTGTGATGATGTTTTCTCGTGATATGATACATGGGTGTGTCTAGATACGCTAGCACGGTAGGCCCTGAGTATTATAATTGTGAGCAGATGTGTACCTGCATACAAATCTCTACGGAAAACTAGTTGACGCGTGAAGTCGAGAGCCGAGCG